>JAJOZX010007010.1:212500-227216 GCA_023014485.1 Bathynomus jamesi | reverse complement strand
ATATATATATTATTATATATGTATATAAGTATATTAATGTTACTGTATACTAATGCATCCAGAGTGTTTTTCCTAAAAACACTAAATAAAACTTATTAGAAGACGATCTCATCACAAGCGGGATTACTACATCTGATCGACTTGACATTCTATTCACAAGGTGAATAGAATGTCTAGTTGATCAGATGTCGATCGTCTTCTAATAAGTTTTATTTAGTGTTTTTAGGAAAAAATACCCTCGGATGCATTAGTATACATTAGTGTACATTAACATTAGTATTCATTTGTATACTTTAAGTCAGGGTGGTCCAACGTCTGGAAAATAAAGGGCTCACATGCTTGTGCTTATTAATATCCCAAACGGGCCACACATTTCATTATGGCTCTTTCTGATAAAAGCAATAATTTTTCTTCGAGCTGTATTTCTCCTAGTTAAGTTGTTTATTGAGGTACATACAAAAATAAAAAAAAACATACTTTTAAAGACTTTTCTATTAATAAAAAAAATCCCACACTTTTTGTAGTTTTGTTGTTTATTAAGGTACATATTAGGAAAAAAACTTAAGTTTTCTATTGGTTCAAAAATACAATGCGTATTGTCATTTTTGAATTAATAGAAATTAGTGAGAAATCTGAGAGAGTGGCTTCGTTTGAATCAGTGACTGAATATCATTGTCACTGGTGGTTGTTGAAAGTCTAAGACAGGCCTCGATAGAAAGGTTTTCCAATCGGTTGCGGGCAGTGGTGTAGTCGTAATTTCTTCAGTGGGGTAACGCAACAACAATTTTTCTTATATAGAGTTTCTATAAAATTCTACAGCGTTTTTACATTTTATGTACATTCCCAAAAACACGTTGAAATTGAAGGGGTTAGGAAAGAAATATAGTTAAAAAGAGTATGTATTACAAAAATGTTCAGTAGAAACACCGAAAAATATAAAACATCCTGATACGCTAAAAGTAAAATAAAATCAGTCGGGTAACGCTAAAAGTAAAATAAAACCAGTCGGGTAACGCCGTTACTTTGCGTTACCCCCGGACTACACCACTGGTTGCGGTCTTAGACTTCACATGTTCTAAAACAGAAAATGCGCTTTCACAAATGTAAGTGCTACCAAACATCGAGAAAATCTTGAGAGCGAAATCATGTTGGAAGAGTTTTCAAAAACATTAGTTAGTGTTTGGATCACTATTACATCTTCGTATCTAAGCCTGAAAATGCTATTGCGTCACGATTTCCTGAAATTTGACATTTTTACTTTTAAAATTTTTTTTTTAATTTTTTTTGTATTACTATATTTTTATTAGAAACATGGTTTAAAGCGTTTTTCTGGAAAAGTTCGCGGGCCATAAAAATTAACTCCGCATGCCTGCATTTGGACCACACTGCTTTAAGCACACTCCAGTTCCATCGAAAAGGGAGTGCTGCTGGAATGTTACTGAAAACCTTTAGTTTAGGATTTGACGGATTGATAAAATGCATTAAAGATTCTATCAAACTCAGATACTCGTTAAATTTCTTCTAAAATCGTTTTACTCGTGTAAAATTGTGTATAATTAAAAAAAAATTAGGAAGTCAAATGACGATTATTTTATCGTATTACGCCTTGTCACATTTCTTCTGAAAATGATATACCAAATAACACAAAACTTGTTTCTGAAATTCCTTTCGCGATCAATCTACGGATAGTTACGAAAACATCTTATAAAATTATGATATAAAATTTCGCGTATGGATTGTCACAATTCTTATGTAGGCCTATCTAATGATCACCAAAGACATCTTTATTGACATAAAAGGTTTTATCGTAGCCACGTCGCAACTGCTTCCCGTTGTGTCACTGACGTTGGGTCTTTTTCAGTAGTTGAATGGATGATCGTCCTTTGTGCTCAGATGATGTAGTGACTCCACATTACGAAGGTGGTTAAACAACCTCAAAATAGTAATAGTCAACATACATATATAGTTCAAGAACAGTCAAAAAACCCGACTCCCCGGACACACACACCCACACACACACACACACACACACACACACACACACACGTGCTCATCTCCGCATAAGCGAAGTACCGACTTTTTAAAGTCCCTATATCTAAAACTAATTGACCAAACCAAATATAACCTAACCTTGTTGCCATCGAACCGAGAAGAGCTTGATAAGTTTCGGACGCAACTGAGGGCTCGAAGGGTGGTTTCTGTTATTATATGGCGAGGTACTAGCCTTAACTAACCTATTCTAGCGTAACCTGACATAATCAGGACCAGCATATCTTTTTTTCCAACATTAAAAATGTACCTCATTTTCTGTCCCTGTATGGGAGTACGCTTCTCGTGTGGGGGCCCTGGGGGGTGGCTCAACCAACACGGCTCTACATGACCGGGTGGGAATCAAAGGCTTTTCGTTTCATCAATTCCCCACCTCTTACTGACTGTCTTCAGTCCCTCTCTTTTCGCTGTAATGTTGCCTCACTCTCTCCTTAATATTGCTATTATAACGGACGCTGCTTTTCTGAACTCTCTAACTCGGTGGTTTCCAAACGGGGGTAGCGGGCATCCTGCTTCGGAACTAAATTTCACATGGAAAAATACTCTCAAAAGACTGTGTAACGGCTTCACCGTTTTTTGAGCAATTTTGAATAGGGGGTGGTGGTACGGGGCACTTGCCAAAGCCATCGAGGGGTACGCAGCCGAGAAGAGGTTGGGTACTCCTGCCTAACTGCATGCCTCCTACTTTACGCAGCTCCGACTTTCGACACATTCTCGTTCCTTTTCTGTCCAGCTCTCTAACAAGGATTAATCGATATTTCCAGTCTTTCATCTACTCAACGGTGAACTCTGGAATAATCTTCCTCAATCCATCTTTCCCCCCTGTCAATGCCCTCCCTCTAATCTTTCAAACGGAGTGTGTCCAAACATCTCGAAAATCCTGGACCTTGATTTTGGCGTTCTTCTAAGGGGGATGGGGGGGGGGAGGCCTTTCCCCGGGCATTCCCCCTTGGCCCCTCCTACCTGCAATTATTTTCAGGCCCAGTTGCTTATGCGGGCGCGCGCACTCACACAAACTAACCACAATGGTGATATTTAACAGGTGTATTATTTTAAATATTGAAAATGAAATAAATAAGATAAATATAATTAATTTCTATTACGAATACTAATATTTTGAATGGCAACAAAGTTTAATTTAGATTTAGTAATATATAACTAAACTTCTTACGAATAACTCGTATTAAATATCAGAGGCGAAGTAATTCACCTGCTGCTTTGTCTTGTCCGCATGCGCCCTCGAACACTGTTATATTTTCTCTCTGGACCTGAACGGAAGGAGAAAAAAAACTTCCTCGAAAACTTTTGTCCACCTTTTAAAATTGTGGTTGGTTTCAGGTTTTAAAAAATCTTTAAGGTTTTAGGTTCCAGGTTTTAGCGCTTTTAGTTTTTAACTTTACTCTGGGAATTGGGTATTCTATTATTTTGAAACTGTACAGTTACTGTAGTGTGTGTGTGTGTGTGTGTGTGTGTGTGTGTGTGTGTGTGTGTGTGTGTGTCCTAAAATTAGCTAATGTTTTTGCAAAATAGCTTTCTGCATTATAATCGTGGTTGAAGCTGTAACGCCTTACAGTGAATACATCACCGACATAATTTTCCAGTTTTCATTGTTAAAACTAAGAAATTTAAAAATTACAATTTTTATATTGTAATTATCGATAATGAAATTTAGAGAGTGAACAGCATGTGATAAACGGTTGTTGTAATGTCAATTATTAAATAAAACTTTTACAGTTGACTGAAAAATCGTTTTATCTTGAGAGTAGTTACGAGTGTCATTTTATTTTGCCTTACTCGGTTTTTTATTTCAACAAAAGGATTAAGTTAAAAATGAAGAAAATTTTTATGAATCTGTAAACTTTTTATTTTTTAATAGTATTATTCCTCGTATAATTCTTCATCAAAGATGTAAGAGAGATGGTTAAATTGTTAAGATTTATTAGAAGAATGAACGATCGCGTTATTTCGTTAGTCGCGTGCTAGAAATTAAATTAAAATGACTCGAATTATTCTACATGATGCTTGACATAAATAGTAGTAAATAAGTATTTGACGTTCAGTGGATGAACTGAATTAAAAATAAAATTTACATTTTAACCTAAATGTTATATTGCATAAATGAATATACAATGGATTACGACGGCATATTTTTTTCATAATTTATGCATATCGTGGAGAGTTTTTTTTTTATCAAACAATTGTGATTGGCGAGTGATGCGTAAGTGCTATGAGGATATTGTATGAAATCTGATGCGGAAACCAGTAAAGGAATATATTTTTGGTAGTAATAATAATAAGTGTTAAAGATGGAATGCCGATAACGCATTCCCAGCCTGGAAACAATGGCATCACGGTCTTCCTCATACTTTAAGTCGGGGCGTGGAGCAATTGAACAGCTGATGCGGGATAATTTTATTTTGCATTTCCTTTCATTTCATATAGGCACAACATTTCGAAGCATGGGAAGTGAAATGCAGTAAATTACAGTAAGTTAGTCTGTTTAGTTCCACACTAATGTTATCTACACAACATTCCGAGAACACTTTTGTCAACAAGGAACCCGCATGTAGTTACTTCCTTATTTTCTGCAGACTTTCCAGGTCGGATCCAAATAAACTATTTGTGAAATATACTGTATACAGGGTGTGCGAAAAGAACAACTTAAGACAGGCAAACCATGACAATAGGGATTTTAGGGATGATGCGATGTTTTTAGGGATGGTTTACCTCTTTCGTGACGTTAAAGGTCATATGATGGAGGGGTACCTACAACTTCATGTGGGATCCTAACCGCGGGTCCCTATATCGTCTAGTCACAGAGGTGGTCACCCATCTAATTGCTACTCGGACCCAGTGTCGTCTTACTTTGGTGATCTACAGGAAGTAGTGATGCGACAATATCCACGTACCGTAGCCCGTATATGGATTTTAGGGACTTCATATTTTATCATTTGTAGGTAATAATACAGCGTGTCCACAAACTATCTTTATAAATGAAATTGATATTGAACTGAATTTGTAAAGATAATTTATTGACACCCTGTATACCCCATTTGTGCAAAACATGGCAAATTTTTTTTATTGCTCGCATCTTTGTAAGAGAGAAAAATACTTAAACGCGATTTAGATGGTTGGACAAATAATTTAAACGGATTCAAATTCTTACTCTTTATTTTTCTTTTTAAAAATATATTCGTAAATAAGTACGAGATACGTAGGTGAATATTATAGGGATGAAACTGCGGATCACCCGAAGATCAGGGCCCCCAGCCTTCTTTAGTTGGGTTTATAAGGCTAACTAACGAAAATATAACGACCTGACCTAACCAATCGTCAAGGGCGTACAGTTGACCTAACGATTGGTTAGGTTATGTCGTGATATTTTCGTTAGTTAGCCTTATAAGGCTAACTAAAGAAGGCTGGGGGGGCCCTGACCTTCGGGTGATCCGAAACTACTACTAATTGTTTCTAACATGCTCTAAGAAGGAAAAACTAAAAGTAGTAGTATTAGGCCTAATTATGGACTCTGACCGTTTGCAAGAACCAAATTTTAACTTGCTCGAAATTTAATTTTTAGAATGTTTACGATCGTAATGAAGGGTTATTATGAGAATATAGGTTCATTGTTCGCGTAAATGTCTCGTATAATACACCAGTCTTTATATGGGTTAAATGAGAAGCTAAAATATTTCTTTTAATAATGTACTTCGTGACTACTTTCTAATCGAATAGAGATCACCGAGTATCGTAAAGTTAAGAAGAAAAGAATGAATGCAATAATTACGTACATTTTTAACGTAATAAGAAAATTGTTGTTAATAACTGATGAAAGTAAAAAAATATTGGAATTTTTAAGTTCGTGTATGAATAAATTATTCTGCCGATGTCTAATTATATCTTTATTTACGAGACTGTTTTAGATCCGATTAAATTTATATTAGAAATTGATTAAAGTAAGTAAAAAAAAAAGGAATAATTTCTAGGATTAAAAGCAAAATTATTGAGAAAATTGCTTATTGGTCTTTAATAATAATCATATTATTTGCTCGTTTTTCTTTTAGGGATTTCGGTGTAAAAGAAGTATGCTCTAAATATTCTTGAATTATATTGGTTCATATTTATTTAATATAATTACTTTTTGTTCACTGATTGAAAGTTGAGTTGATCTGTATTATATGAAAACCTCTCGTCGTCGTTGCTGTAGAATTTTAAGAAGAAACCCTAAATTGCAAAGGTACTATTCTCGTTATTACAAAATTTGAAAGATTTGTAGTTGTAGTTTGTGGGCAGTTTTGGCTTTTTTTCCTGCTATTTTAAGTTAATTATATTAGTAATTTTTATCTTTTTTTTTTTTTTTTTTAAGGTAGAAGTTTGTGGATGATTTGTTCATTATGCATCTTCAAAACTTCGTTACGAATAACTGTAATTTTAATGTATATGTTCGATCGGTGAACCAGTCTTGACGGCCATAGTGATTTTAATGTACGAATTTTATGACTGCAAAAAATAAAAAAATAAAAAAGCTTTTATAATCGTCGTCACGTGAATTTGGGTGAAGATGATCGACGTCACGTTCTTAAATGTGGGTCGAGATTTAGATTTACTTCCTTTTTCCCTTTCGTAATATTGAAAAACTCGTTTGAAAAACTTGAAATCCTTCTTTGTGAAGAGTATTTATAAATATTTATGGTCTTCTCGTATCACTCCTCTTTAGAATGGAATTAAGTCACGAGAAAATTTATGCAGACTTCATTGAATATTATATAAAAGTGAAGAGTTTAAAGCTAATTTATGTTAAAATGGTTTTTTAATGCATCAAATTATTATTGAAAGAATTTCCTTATTACGAGCGTTATGAAAACCGTAGTTTAGGTTTTCAAAACCTTACCTTCGCTTCCACCCGCATTGTTCATTGTGACGAAGACAGAGCTCCTTACCCCATCTTAGACATACGGCTTAACGTGGAATTCGAATCACGACCCGGAAGTCAGAAGTTACAAAGTCCTCGCCCAAACTCGACCTCCTGATCAGCAGTCCAGCGTCTTAATAACTAGGCACTCGGGGGTACCTATTTATCTGTCACCCAGTTTTTTTATGGAAAAATGAATAGTTGGGTAAGCTAAATGCCGCGTGGATTTGTAATCAGCGATACTAACCACTACGCCACCAAAGCACTATATACAAATTAGATTAACACGAACTTAGTTGTAGCTTGTTGAGTAAATTAACCCACCTTTTGTTATTCTTTATACTTTTTTCCTTCTTCTTTCCTTATTTGCATGTCTGTAGTTTGCATGATATGATAGTGTTTGAGTTAAGAATGTGTTGCATGGTTTGTAATGCGTTCTTATTTTACTTCTTTTCGTCTTTCACGCCTTTCCAGCCTTGTGGGCTGCATCCCCTACCTCCCTATGGAGTGGAGGATCGGTCTGCAACAGCTGGAAGAATGTGTTGCTTTGAGTTAAGAATGTATTGCATGGTTTGTAAGCGTTCTTATTTTACTACTATTTATCTTTCACCCCTTTCCGGCAGAGTGGGCTCTACCTCCCTATGGAGTAGAGGACCTTTCTGCAATCTTTCCTATTCTCTCCGACTATTTTTCTGACTTGTCGGCAGTGGCCGGCGGATGATGATGGTGAGTCTTTTTCCTCTTTTTCTGAATGAATGTTAACCCATGAGTGATAGGTGTTGCTACTTACTTAACCCCTTATTCTCTTCTCTTAACCCCCTACTCTTTCCTTTGTCTCGGGCTAACCTTAGAGTGGATCTTAGGGTCTTTGTTAGCCTTAACTTCTGTAAATCTGTAGATCATTAAGGAGAGCCAGAAACTGGCACGGCACTCGATCTAAGTAATGTAACCCATTGCACTAACCAGTTATTGGTATTATTATTATTATTATTATTATTACCACCATCATCATCAGGACTCGAACCCCAGACCTCGGTGTTTTCACTTCGTTTATAGGGAAACGATGTTATCTAATGAGATACGGACGCTGGCCGAAATAACTTAATTTAAAGAGTATTAATTAGGAAAATGGAAACAGTTTGGATGAAATTACAATTCTTACGATATCCCTTTTAACTATTTAATATTGTACTTGAATTTCATAAAAATGGTTACATTTAAAATGCAACTAATGTTTCACTAAAAGTTTTTCACTATAATAGTGAAGAAATTAGGGCTGCCTCGTGGCTATTACCGCAACACCTTTTTCCATCAATCAGTGAAGTTAAGCAACATTGGGTCTGAGTAGTAGTTGGATGGGTGACCGTCCTCGGCGTCCGAATGATGTAGCGACCCGTGGTTCCGATCGTACGTAAAGCTGCAGGCCCCCCCTCTGTCATAAGTAAAAGCGTATAAAAACACTTGGACTATTAATTATGGTACTTTCCTGTTATCCCGGACCCCCACAAATTGATAATTGGTTAGGTTTAGTCGTGATATTTTTGTTAAAACTGACGAAAATATTACAACTTAACCTAACCAATCGTCAAAAAAAAAAAAATATATATATATATATATATACACACACACACACACACAGGGTGTCCCATAAGTACGGCATCATAGGAGAAATTCATATTTTTCTATTTCTACAGGCCATAATGTCTGTGAGCAAGGAAGAACGAATCCAGATAATTCTACTCAGGAAATCGGAGTCAAAGAGGGGCCGCTGCTGAATTTAACAGACTGCATCCAGACCGCGAGCCAATAACACAGAGTTGTGTTAGCAGACTTGTTGCAAAGTTTAAGGAAACAGGATCCATAGAAGATAAACCACGCAGTGGACCTTCAAGGAGGTCCACTGACGATGATACAGCGACTGCTATCCTGGCTCATTTTAACGGAAGTCGCAATAAGTCTCTTCGGCGATTGTCCGCCAAGACAGGAGTGTCGAAAAGTAGCATCCATCGCATTCTTCAGGCTCACAAATGGCATCCATATAAACTTCAGATCCTACAGAAATTAAGCGAAGATAATCCCGACCGGCGGATGGAATTTTGTGGATGGGCTCCGGAACAATATGCTCGGGATGCCAATTTCCCGTCCACCATTCTGTTCAGTGACGAGGCTGTTTTTTATGGAAATGGTGAGGTAAATCGACAGAACACCCGCTACTGGTCTCAAAACAACCCTCACTGGTATACCTCTTCAAAGGAACAAGGTGCATCTCGGGTGATGGTATGGTGTGGCATTTGGAAGGATCGCATCATAGGCCCCCTCTTTTTCGATGAACATGTCACTGGAGGCACCTACCTATGTATGCTCAAGGAAGAAACATTTCCCAGTGTCTTGAACGAAGAAGGAAATTTCCCAACGTCTTGAACGAAGAAGGAAATTTCCCAACATGGTTCCAGCAAGACGGCGCTCCTGCACATTACAGCACCCAAGTAAGGGAATACCTGTACCAACAATTCCCTGGTCATTGGATAGGACGTCGAGGGCCTGTGGAATGGCCAGCTAGAAGCCCGGATCTCACGCCACTAGATTTTTATCTCTGGGGCCACTTGAAAGGGCTGGTATACGCTGAGAAAATGAGGAGTGTTGAACATTTGCGGCAGCGCATTATTGGGGCATGTAACACCATTACTCCTGACATCATTCACCGTGTGCTTGCTGACTGGGTATCACGTCTGAATTTGTGTATTGAAAACAATGGTGGACATATTGAGCACGTTCTGTAAATAAAAGCTTTTGTTTTGCCTTTTTTTATTATTTTTTCTATGATGCTGGACTTATGGGACACCCTGTATATATATGATACAGGGGACCATTCTGAGTTCAATCCCATATATATATATATATATATAAAATATAATTTGGTTCTACATAATTTAGGACTGTCACATTATTAGTTAGAATTTAGGACCGTAAAAGCGAGGATATCCTGGGGTCCGGGATAACAGGAAAGCATCTTAATTAATAACAATGAAGTTGTTTTAATGTTATTCTTGAACTCGTGTTCTATGTAGGTTAATTATTACACTGGCCAACAAGTATTTTTAATCAGATATAATTACACTGGTCAACAAAGATTTTTCATCAGAGTAAAATTTGTGGTGGCTGGATAGCATTTTTCACGCTGATTCCAAAACTGCGTTCAGATTTTTTCTAGCACGTATAGTTTTCAAGATGAAGGCATATATATAACTACACAGATTTAACCATTTTAAATAGGCAAAATACTAATATTTCAACATTTGATTGTGTTTATTTTATTGTGTTTTTTTAGTTTATTCATCTTATTTATTTCAATTATCTTAATTATACATCTTATGTATTTCAGGTGTGAGCTTTTACGTCTAGCAGCATTGTGATTCAGGCAACAACGCCGTGCTTTGTGTGTCAAAAGATCAGTCCAGTCCAAGAACTTGTTGTGTCAAGTTGGTGTACATTTTTTTTGAATTTATAGTTTGCTCAGGTCAGTCAACATGCCTCGACAATGTAAGAATGACCCCGACAAGTTCTGTTTCGTATGCGGCCAGTTGACAACTAAAACATAGCGACGAAGTATTACAACCGACATTCATTAAGAAAATATACAAGCTATACTTTGGTTGCCATTTAGGTGACCAAGATAAACCATGGGCGCCACATCAAATCTGTTCTGGCTGTTCAAATGGATTACGTGATTGGCTTAACAAAAAGAAAGCTTCAATGCCATTTGCCATACCCATGATATGGAGGGAGCCGAGAGATCATCATGAAGACTGTTATTTTTGTGGTGTGAACTTAATGGGGTTTTCTGCCAAGAACAAACACCAGATTGTATATCCAAACTTGGATTCAGCACGTAGACCAGTAAAACATGATGAAACATTGCCCATTCCAATTCCCCCAAGTGATAGGCTAGATTCTATCATAGATGACATGGAAAGTGATGAAGGTGCAACTGGCGTTTCCGGACCATCTACAGAACCAGAGTACACTTTTGAAGGTAGACATTTAGAGCCTAAAAAGTTAACCCAAGGACAGTTGAATGATCTTGTTAGATACTTATCGCTGTCTAAAGAGAAATCAGAGCTTCTCACCTCAAGACTAAAGGAGAACAATTTACTTGAGAACAATGTTCGTATTAGTTACTACCGAAAGCGGAATTTTGAATTAACAGCATTCTTTTCAGTAGACGGTCCTCTCTGTTATTGCCATGACATCAATGGACTATTTACAGCCATATCTCAGACGTATGTGGCATCTGAGTGGCGCCTCTTTATTGATTCGTCGCAGAGAAGCCTGAAAGCAGTTCTTTTGCATAATGGTAATATAATGCCATCCATCCCCATTGCCCATTCCGTCCATCTAAAAGAGACATATGACAATATGGATATACTACTTAAGGCAATCAAATACGACAGTCATCAATGGAATGTTTGTGGAGATCTAAAAGTTATAGGAATGCTTATGGGTATGCAGTCAGGATTCACAAAATTTTGTTGTTTCCTTTGCCTGTGGGACAGTCGCGCCACTATAGAACATTACACCAAAAGTGACTGGCCACTTAGGTATACATATGTCCCAGGGATAAGCAATGTCCAGTCTGTCCCTTTAGTGGATCCCCAAAAGATCTATCTGCCACCTCTTCACATTAAACTTGGTTTAATGAAGAATTTTGTTAAAGCAATGGGTAAAGTCAATTCTGAAGGGTTCCAATACCTTTCAAGGAAATTTCCGAAGGTTACTGCAGCAAGATATTCAGATGATGGAGAAGCGCTACCAAGGTTATTGGAATGAAAGCATGATGGCGGACCATTGTTGGATGCTGTATCGTGACAATCCAGGCCAAATTTACAAAAGGAAATCACACTCACAGCGCTTTTAATAAAATAATGTATATATTCTTTATTTATAAGTACATTGAATAAGGTATATGATGTATTTGTTGTTTAGCATTCCTAAGTGTGATCTATACATCCATAAATTTTCTTATAGCAATATCAAAAACTTAAAAATATCAAAACCAGTGTATCTATATAACTATACGTGCTAGAAAAACATAAAACCAGATTCGGAATCAGCGCGAAAAATGCATTAAGAAAAGTGTGATCATGTTTGTGATGAGAAAAAAAGGTTTCATTTTGTTGGCCAGTGTTATGGGTGGGCTAGATAGCTGTTAGGACGCTGATTCCAAATCAGTTTTCGGTTTTCCTCTAGCACGTCTAGTTTTCGAGTTGAGATCAATCATATATATATATATATATATATATTAGTGATGTAGGTCACATCCGCATCCTCATCCGCGGAACATCCGCACATTTTCTCGCATCTGCATCCGCACTTTGGACTGCGGATGTCGTGCGGATGTGGACCGTTGAGATAAAACGTCATTAATAAGCGGAAATTATCAAATTCTACTATAATAATAGAACTAGTTCATTGTGCGCAAAAGTGATGCAAGCGACAAGACGAGAGGCTGTTCTTGTATGAAGTTACTCTCTTGCAACCTACTTAGATCCACGTTACAAAGCTAAGTTATTTTCACCTAGTACATTAGAACGAGTTAAATCATCACTTGGCAAAGCAGTTGAAGAGCTTCAATCTCTTGAATCTGTCGCTTCGCCACCCACCAAAAGAATAAAAGTGTCAGTGACAGAACCAACACCTTCAACAAGCAAATCTATCACAGAATCTCTCTCAGTTTCTTGAGTCAAGCAGCGATGACGAGACCTACGCGATGTCAAAAGATGTAGTAAAAATGATCGAGAGCTATCACCAAGAAAAACGCCTGGCTGCATGTGACAATCCTATTAGTTGGTGGAAAAATACGCAGAATATCTATCCATACTTGAGTAAACTTGCAAGGAAACATTTAGCACGTCCTCCAACAAGCGTACCAAGCGAGAGATTATTTAGCAGTGCTGGATTAATATATGATGAAAAGAGAAACAGACTGGCAGCAGAAAAGGCAGACAAATTAATGTTCCTTAAGCATAACCTTCCTATAATTAAGTTTGAATATTAAACGATGAACATCTTAGTTTACTTTATTTTAATTACTCATTTATAAATATGCCTAATAAAACTTTAAACTTAATATAAATAGTTATCAAGCTAATTAAAGATCTCTTTCTATAAGGGTGGAGGTTGGGGAAAGAGGTCGGGTAACACAATTATGGTTTCTAATTGTGGCTGAAACTCAACAAAATATAACGAATTTATTTGCAGACGAATTCACTAGTTGATTTCTATATTAGTTAGATGCTTGCTATTATTTTATATGTTCAGGGAAAAGTACAGCAATTATTGTACAATTAATCAATTATACTACATTATAGCTACAGCTCTCTCTATATAATAACTTATTATATACGTTAAACACAACAAATCTCGAATATATCCTAAAAAATAACGAAAATGTAGACATCCGCATCCGCGGATGTTGAAATCAAACATCCTCACCCGCATCCGCGGATGTGAAAAAAATGACATCCGCTACATCACTAATATATATATATATATATATATATATATATATATATATATATATAATAATACACAGGGTGTCCCATAAGTCAGGCATCATAGGAAAAATAATAAAAAAAGGCAAAACAAAAGCTTTTATTTACAGAACGTGCTCAATATGTCCATCATTATTTTCAATACACAAATTCAGACGTGATACCCAGTCAGCAAGCACACGGTGAATGATGTCAGGAGTAATGGTGTGACATGGCTCAATAATGCGCTGCCGCAAATGTTCAACACTCATTTTCTCTGCGTATACCAGCGCTTTCAAGTGGCCCCAGAGATAAAAATCTAGTCGCGTGAGATCCGGGCTTCTAACTGGCCATTCCACAGGCCCTCGACGTCCTATCCAATGACCAGGGAATTGTTGGTACAGGTATTCCCTTACTTGGGTGCTGTAATGTGCAGGAGCGCCATCTTGCTGGAACTATGTTGGGAAATTTCCTTCTTCGTTCAAGACACTGGGAAATGCTTCTTCCTTGAGCATACGTAGGTAGGTGCCTCCAGTGACATGTTCATCGAAAAAGAGGGGGCCTATGATGCGATCCTTCCAAATGCCACACCATATCATCACCCGAGATGCACCTTGTTCCTTTGAAGAGGTATACCAGTGAGGGTTGTTTTGAGACCAGTAGCGGGTGTTCTGTCGATTTACTTCACCATTTCCATAAAAAACAGCCTCGTCACTGAACAGAATGGTGAACGGGAAATTGGCATCCCGAGCATAAGAAAAATAAGAATTATGGTTTGTAGAAATAGAAAAATATGAATTTCTCCTATGATGCCGGACTTATGGGACACCCTGTATATATATATATATATATATATATGTGTGTGTGTATATTATATTATATATAATATATATATATATGTGTGTGTGTGTGTATATATATATATGTGTATATATATATAATGTTATAATGTTTCAGACCAACAAAGACCCTAGGATCCACTCATGGCTGGTCTACCTAACTCTGTTCGTGTATTGTGTATGTCCTCCGTGGTGGCGGAGGGGACCTACAATTTTACGTGGGTTCCGAACCACAAGAACATAAGAAATTTATGTAAAAACTGCCGGTAAATTGGCAACGACCAATTTTTACGAAACTAAATAATTATCAATTTAAAACTAATTAATTATCGATTTAAAACTAAAGATAGAATCTCTGATCCAGAGGATCAAGTCATAATAGACTACTA
>JAJOZX010007010.1:0-207500 GCA_023014485.1 Bathynomus jamesi | reverse complement strand
AGGTCGCCACAAATATCCCATATGTGGTCCTTATATTTGATGAGTCTTAGCAGCAGTTTCATTGATTCATAAGTCATTAAGGCCAGTGGCATGTGCTACAGGTATTGAAGGTTTTTCATTGCCGTTGTGCAGTAATACAGCTTTAAGGCTAGCTTTACTAGAGTCAATGAACAGTCTCCATTCTTTTGGATCATAGCGACAGCCAATCCCTTGCATCAGACCACTGATATCGTGGCAGAAACAAACGTTTCTTCCTGTAAGTAAAATGATGAAAACTGCAAATGGCGATGGCGGAAATGGGAAACTTTGGTGTTTGGTTGGAGAAGATTAAATTCTTGAAGTCTTGAACCAAGCAACTCTGCCTTTTCTTTTGGTAATTCCAAATCGCGCACTAAGTCATTTAACTCCGCTTGACTTAACAAATGTGGGGAAATATTTGCATCTGGAACATATATGCCATCTTTCCCTGTTTCTATATCACTAGCAGAATCTTCAGATGAACTGCTGTCTGTTATCGTTGCTGGTGGAACTGGTGGTGGATTTGTTTCATCATGTGGTACTGGTTTCATTGCTGATTCGCAGTTTGGGTACGTGATCTTTGATTTGTTTTTCTTTGTGAAACCAGCAATCTTTGTCAAACAAAAATAACAATCATTGAAGTGATTTTTCGGCTCACGCCAAACCATGGCGACTGAGAACGGCATAGCTTTTCTTTTACCATTCATCCAAGCTATTAACATTGCATTGCACTGTGCACAGCAAATATGTGGTGCCCAGTCCCTCTGTTGGTCTCCTAACTTAGTCAAAATAACACTTGTAGGCAAGTTTAATCTTTGTTGTTATGTTTCTACGTTGTGGCTTAGGTGTATATTGTCCACAGACAAAGCAGAAGTTGTCTGGGTGATTTACACAAGCACGTCTATTTGATGCCATTTTGAATTACCATACAATATCTGAAAAAACGTAGAAAGTAATTATTACGATGTGCAAAATAAAAAGAAATACACACCGTAGTACAAAACAAATGCTATAAAAACACACAAGTCACCACAACCTGTCACTTGCTCATCAGCAGAGAGCTTCAACAACCGTTCTGCTTGACTGTCACGTAGCGACTGACCGTTGGGCCGTTGCCCGTTACTATGCTCTTGACTCAGTGTTGCCAACTCGGGATAAATTTTATTTATCAAAATTGTTCGAATTTGTATATAGTTGGCAAAAAAAATTGCTTTAACCTTGAAAAGCAAGTTTCATATTACTGGCATTAAGCCGATTAAAACTAAAATCTGGACGTGGTAGAAATTTTTACTAAAAGTGATTTGCATTTTACACAAAATCTAGACGTGATAGAAAAAATCTAATTATAGATTTGAAATCAGCATACCGAAATTAGCTAGGAGCACCTATTTGGTCTTCTGTAACAAAATCTTTGTTGCCTAGTGTAATATGCGTCCATCATTTTGTCCTTTCAACTTGCGCTTTCCGCAGGTTGTCTTGTGGTATTTTAGGTGAGAGCAGTTGCTGGCCACAAATTTGCAAATGTTGCACAATGTCCAGTGTACACCCTTTTATTCTTTAGCGTAACAGTCACATGTCTAGTTGTGTGTTGTTTTGTTTTGTGTCGCCCACTTACACACTTTAATTTTTTAGGTGATGTACATCAACCCACTCATCGATCATCATGCCTCGAAAGTGTAAAAATTACCCCACCAATTTCTGTTACGTGTGTGCGGCTCGTTCGCGACTAAATCACAACGGCGTACAATCACGATGGATTTTCGAAAAACTTACTGGTTATACTTCGGCTGTCCACTAGGCGACCAAGATAAGGCGTGGCCGCCAGATGTTATCTGTACCGCTTGTTCGAATGGATTACGTGACTGGTTGAACCAAAAGAAAAAGTCGATGCCGTTCGCTATACCCATGATATGGAGGGAACCGAGAGACCATCATGGCGATTGTTACTTTTGCAATGTTAACATAACTGGATTCTCCGTGAAGAACAAGCATAACATCGTTTATCCGAACGTAGACTCCGCGATCAGACCGATCCCACACGATGCCGATTCCGGTACCTCCACAGCATGGACTCGATTCTTTAGAAGACGAAAGGGAATCCGACGAAGGTGCGATTGGCAGAGATGCGAGACCTTCGGCCGATCTTGACTACACACCTGACGAAGATCAATCGGAGCCGGAGAGGCTTACCCAAAACGAATTGAATGACGTTATTAGAGATCTAGCCCTTTCCAAAGAGAAATCAGAACTTCTCTCCTCGAGACTCGAGCAGAAACACTTGCTTGAGAAGAACGTCTGAGTGTGTCACTATCGGAAACGAAACCATGATTTGGCGACATTTTTTACAGTAGACGGTCCGCTCTGCTATTGCCATGATATCAATGGACTTTTCGAGAACTTGTCACAGGTACACGCACCATCTGAGTGGCGCCTCTTCATTGATTCCTCACAGCGAAGCTTGAAAGTGGTTCTCCTGCATAACGGGAACTTAAAGCCGTCCATCCTGATCGCCCACTCCGTTCATCTAAAGGAGACGTACGATAACATGAATATACTATTCGAAGCAATCCAATACAGCACTCATCAATGGAATATCTGTGGTGATCTCAGTGTCATTGGTATGTTAATGGACATGCAAGGAGGGTTCACGAAATACTGTTGTTTCCTATGCCTATGGGACAGCCGTGCTACCGCGGATCATTACATCAGACGTGATTGACATCAAAGAAGCACATACGAGCCAGGAACGGGTAGTGTCCAGTGTGTTCCTTTAGTTGATCCAAAGAAGATTTTCCTGCCACCTCTCCACATTAAGATCGGCTTAATGAAAAATTTTGTGAAAGCGATGAGTAAGGCGAATTCGAGGTGGTTTCGACACCTTGTTGAGAAATTTGCAAACATCAGTGCATCAGTGCCGCGAAATTGAAGGAGGGAATCTTTGTGGGGCCCCGAATCAGGGAGGTTCCGCAGGATGAAGGCTTTGAAGAAAGCCTCAATGCCTTAGAATTAAAAGCTTGGCAGGCTTTCAAATGGATTTGTGGAAACTTCTTGGGTAACCACGAGTCTCCCGCATACAAAGATGGAATTCAGAAACTGCTCGATGCATATCAAGAAATGGGCTGTCGCATGTCCTTGAAAATACATTTTTTACATTCGCATCTCGATTTCTTTCCCGAAAACCTTGGCGCGGTGATTGACGAACATGGGAAACGCTTCCATCAAGACATCCAGTCAATGGAAAATCGCTAACAAGGTTTCTGGAACGAAAGTATGCTGGCAGACTAATGCTAGATGTTGTACCGCGACGATCCGGACAAGGTTTACAAAAGAAAATCGTACTGGCAACGTTTTTAGGTTGGTGTACATTTCTTTTTATGAATAAAGTTGTACTTTTACGATAAATTGTGCTGAGATTAACACCAGTCATATTTCGATAACTAGATGTGTTAGAGGAAAACCGAAAACAGATTTTGGAATCAGCGTACAAACCTGGTCTAGAAATGTGTGTATACATCTTTGATGAGAGAAAAACGTTCGATTTTGTCAACCAGTGTTATTTACGCTCACTGTTTTACTTTTTTCCTCGAAACTGTACATAAGATTTGACTAAGATTAAATATATATGCCGATACAATCTTATGTAGTAAATACTTTTTAGAAAAAAAGTTCCAAAATATTGGTTTGCTTTAATTTCAAACTAAAGCATATCGTGTTGTCAATTTTTTTTTATATAGCTATCGAAGAAACTAGTCAGGGCCAACAACTAAAGAAAATATTTTCACATTTTTCTCTTAACAGAATCATGCATTGACTTTTAACAATTCCATTAGAAGAGGCTGAAAAATAATCTTATTCCGGTAACTTATCGCGAGTAACCTTTTCCTCCAAGTTCATTGATACCTCTTACCTGACAACCGCAGATCACTAATTTTCTGATAAGAGTTAAAGTTGAGAGCTCATATAGTTCCTTCGAGACGTGATGCGTGACCAGAAATCAGAATTAGGCGATCATACTATAAACTATTTAAATGAAAGTAATGATGGAATCGTACAGGACTTATTGAAGTGACCACAAACCAGAGTTCGTCATTTTGAACGGTTGACCGCTCATGGAGGTTGTATTTGTACTTATTTGTACTAACGTTTGTTTCTGAGTATGTGTTTAGGAATGGTCTGCGACCGACTCTTCTGTAGTACATTAAACAGTTTGGCTTCGTGACTCTTCTGTAGTACATTAAACAGTTTGGCTTCGTGTATACCAAAGAGGGTGTTATCTTCGTTCTCGGACCTCCTTGTCTTGTTAGCTTCGGAACGATGCAAAATCTTCCTATCTGGTCATTCCAGTCTGTTTTTACATCTAAAATTACATTTCAGATATAAATGTTCTTTTTAGGGCTTAAATACGCACTTTATTTAATTAACTAACTATATACAGGGTGTCCGAGAATTATCTGTACAATTTTTGGCTGTTATTAAAAGTCAACCATGAAGTGTAGAAATTCCAGTGTTGTCCCATTTTACAGATAAACTCATTAAGTTTTTTCTGATAACAAGTTTTGACAAGTTTTTTAGAAATTCCAGTGTGTCCGAAAATTATCTGTACAATTTCATCTTTTAATAAATTCTTGATAACACACGTAAAATTCTTAAACAAGATTATTTAGAATCTGTATTTTCAAAAGTTTCTTTTATTAAAGTAACGTTGTTACAAACATTCGATATGTGCACCATTAGTGATTCGCAAAACATCCAATCGATACTCCAAATGTTGCCATGTACGCTGCAGCATATCCACATCAATTCGCTCAATAGCAGCTGTGATTCTTGCTTTTAAATCATCAATGTCTGTCACCCGCGTAAAAAACTTGTCAAACTTATCAGAAAAAACTTAGTTTCTCTGTAAAAAATGGGACAACACTGGAATTTCTACACTTCATGGTTGACTTTTAATAACAGCCAAAAATTGTATAGATAATCTCGGACACCCTGTATAAAGCATCTCGACTGTGTTGTTTGACTTCGTTACCAATACTTCGCCTGTGTATGTATTTTGAAGATATATATCATACATCATCATTCTCTTCTGGCAAATGTATTATAATTTTTTTATTTCTACTATACCTGGTTTTCAGTATAATTTTCACATCCAGTCTTCCATTTACGCCGGTGACTGGTAAACGGATTATTTCTGCTCGTCTTTGTTTACTTTTAAGCGTTGTAGAAATTGTAACTCTTATTCTTTCCCGAAGTGTATCCTTGTATATTTATATGTTAATAAGTAAGGATGCTGTGGTTTGAGATTAATTCTTTAGCATTACGGGTTTGTGCGCATTTAACTTCTTATTTTTTGGCGTTTGTGATTTGAAGGATGTGTAAAGTGGTGAAAATGCTGCGAATGTATTGGCAGTTGCCAGTGTTCCGGGTTTATATTTTGTTGTTGCGTTGGTACACCGAAATTTGAGGTAATTGTTTTCATTGATGAGGTACTAAATTATCAGTCTGATCCATTCTGATGAAGATTTGTCTGTGCTTCAGTCTCTTAGTTTTTAAAATAACCATTCTCGTTCTTTTTCCCAATAACCAAAGTTTGTGCTGCTCCTCCTTTATACACACACACACACACACACACACACACACACACACACACACACACCCTTACCTTATGAACCTTGTTGTTTCGTGCGTTGGTCTCTCTTCACACGGAGGTCAAGCTGGTGGCCCCGCCTCTAGGTCTGGCTTGGGGAGGAGCGAGTTGCTTTCTTGCGCTCTCCACCGTACATAGCCAGGCACGCCCGGCTCATCTGGTACTGTCCTGAGCCAGGCATCCAGTCTTTTCTTGAAGACTTCAACTTTGACCCCCGTTACGTTTCTGAGGTCCTTAGGAAGCTGGTTGAAAAGTCTTGGCCCCCTGACAACCAAGCTATTTTCCTTCAGGGTTGAGGAGGTCCCTTGTCGTGCTTTAATTTGGGAACACTACACATTCTGCCTTTCCTATTTTCCAGTGTTGTTTGAATGGTAATTGGGTTTAGTTTTAGGTTTGGTACCAGTTTTTCGATCATTTTCCATATGTAGATTATGATGTACCTCTCTCTTCTTTTTCCAGTGAGTACAGATTTAGTTTACGTAGTCTTTCCCAGTAGTTGAGTTCTTTGCAGCCATCAATCTTGGCTGTGAAATGCCTTTGCGTTTCTTCTAGTTTATTAGTTTCTTCCTTTTTATATGGGGACGTCAAAACTGAGCAGTATTCAAGTTTTGGTATAATCAGTGTTTTTAGCAGGGGAATCATTACTGTCCTGTCCCTTCTCTTGAACGTTCTTAGAACCTGTCCGGCGACTCTTTTTGCTTTATTTATCGCTATCTGATTTTGTGTTTCGAATTTCGCATCATCTGTCATTATTATCCCGAGATCAATCGCTTTCATGCTTCTCTGAATTTCCTGTCTATCTGGAGCATAATATGCAGTCTGTTTAAGTTCTTCTTTTCTACCATATCTCAAGAGCTGAAATTTCTCGGCGTTGAATGACATGTTGTTGTCTTCTGACCATTTGTATATTTTGTTCGTGTCCCTCTGCAAGGCCTCCACGTCATGTACATCGCTGATTTTGCTGATCGTCTGCAAAGGATGTTACTATACTATTGCTGTTTACTCCGCTGTCTATGTCTGTTAGCATGATAATGAACAGGAGTGGGGCCAGTACTGTCCCTTGTGGTACTGAGCTGCGTACTTCCGATTCTGATGATGATATACCTTGAATTTTGACGACCTGCAGACGATCACTAAGGAAGTTGTAGATCCATTTTCCCACTTTGCCTGTTATTCCCATGTCTTTAATTTTATGTGCTATTATACCATGGTCACATTTATCGAAAGCTTTAGCAAAATCTGTGTATATAACATCGTAGTTGTCATTGCCTTCCAATGCATCTAGGATATTGTTGTAGTGCTCTATTAGTTGTGATAGGCATGATCTACCTGATCGGAATCCATGCTGATTTTCGTTGAATCTTTCCCATGTCTCCAGGAAGTCATAAATTTCTCTCTAACTATTCTTTCAAATACTTCGGTGAGGTGGGACGTCAATGACACTGGTCTATAGTTCTTTGCTCGAGATCTGTCCCCTCCTTTATATATAGGGACAATGTTTGCTCTTTTCAAGATGCTCTGTATTTCCCCACTGTCTAGGGATCTTCTCCATATCCAGTATAAAGGTGTAGCTATTTCATTTTTACAGTTTTTAATCAATAATGCGTTCCAATTGTCCGGACCTGCAGCTGAATGTGGTTTCATTTGTCCTATAGCTCTCGCTACATCTTCTGGTGTAAAATCAAAGTCTGTTATATATACTCCTTGCAATTCCTCTTCAAAGAATGCATTTATGTCAGGTATCGCTTTGTCACTTTTTGGGGTACTGAAAACTGATTCATATTGAGCTCTCAATGTATCAGATAATTCTTTTGGATCGTCGGTTAGTTCATTATTTCCCGTCCTTAAGGGCCCAATAGCGGCGCGCGTTTTTGTTTTCCTTTTTGCATAGCTATAGAAGTATTTTGGATTTTCCTTTATTGCTTCTACCGCCTTTTCCTCTTCCCTCTCTGTATGGTCCTTAATCAAGGCTTGTATTTCCCTATCGATACCCTCCAGTTTTTCTTTTATTGCTTTCCTGTCATTATCTCAGCAGTTGCCTAACTTCGCCTCCACTCTTTTTCTTTTGCGAAAAAGTCTTCTCTTTTGCCTCTCTAGCCAGCTCCTCTTTCCTTTTGGCTGTGATTTCGGAGCATATTTTTTCTAAAATTCTCAGCGTTTTTTCTTCCAAGGTTGTTAGCATTTCTTCAGTTGTTTTATTCTCGAAAATTGTTCTCCATTCTATTTGGGCTATGTGCGATCTGATTGCTTCCCAATTTATAGTCTTGGAGTTTAAGTTAAATGCCCCGAATTTACTTCTTTCCTCAATATGTGTATTGTCTTTTAATGCTGTCGTCATATTTGTTGATATCTCGATTAAGTTGTGGTCTGAGATAATGGTTGGGGTTATTTTTATATCAGCAATCAAGTTCGTGTTATTCGTGAATACCAGATCCAGGCAATTATTTTTTCTAGTATTTTCTGTTATCTCCTGTGTCAGCATAAACTCATTTGTGAGAGCCATCAACATTTTTGCTTGCTCCTGGTCTTCTCTTGTGCCCCCCTTGTCCTGGTGAATATATATATTCCTATCCACCTTTTTGTATTTTATAAATGGGAAGTTAGTCTCCGCAGATCATTATATTGGGGGATGGAGGGTTTATGGCCTTTATTAACTTTCTGATGTCATCAATGGCCTCCGAGAATTTTTCGGTTGGGGTGCTTGGAGGTCTATAGATGACTATTACTATCACGTTTAGTTTTTCTATTTTCACTGCTAGGAGTTCCACGTAGCTGTTTGATTTATTTATTATCGTCTCTGTCATATGACCTTCCTGTACATATATAGCACAGCCACCTTTACGTCTCGTCGTTCTGTCCGCTCTTAGTAAGTTGAAGCCCTCTATATTTATCTCTTTCTTATCGATACAATGTTCGCAGTTTTCACAATTTCCTTGGTAATCTTTAAGATGAGTTTCTGTGAGGCATGCGATGTCCGCCCTTGTTTCGTCCATAAATCTTTTCAGGTACGAAACCTTGAGTGATTGGTTTGGTCTTATTCCTTGAATATTAGCCAGGACAATTTTTATGTTCTCTGTTTTTCGTTGTCTCGCGCATTTCAAGTTCGTTTTCCTTCGATATCGCTTGATTTGTTGCCCTATAATCCTCCGAGAGAGATCCGTTTCCGCCTACTTGTACTGGTAGCTTCTTGCCCGGTAGCGATTTGGCTCGGGGGTTTCCAGCTGTGTGAACTGCATGTGGATGACATTTAGCATCCGTAACATGTCCGCGATGTTGAAAAAATTTTCTTGTTCGCTTATTATGTTCCTATTGTTGTTATTCCTATTGTCATTTAAACTTTTTCCTTTGTTCTTCGAGTCCGTCGGGAGATGTTGATAGTAGCATTTTTTTCCGAATTTGCAGGTTCCATATTTTGCGTAAGTCCTGCAGATGTCTGGGTTTTTAGAATTTACATCCGTCTCCAAATTTACAATGACCATTATTATAGAAGAAATTGCATATTGGGGGATGTTCATTGTTCATATATACACATTGTCCTCTTTTAAATCTGTACTTATCTTTTATATAATACCTTCATATAATTCCTTCCCCATATTTACTCTTGACCTTTGTTTTTTGCTCCTCATTGGGGGACAGTTTCACTCCGTTTTCTTGACTGCCCTTTTGTCTTGTCCTATTTGTGCTAGTTGTGTTTGTGTCCTTCGTTGCCCTTATTCTGTGTGTTGTCTTTACACTCTTTGTCGCCTGTTTTTTCGGCCTTGTTTTGTGACGGTATTTGATTTTTTTCAATTTCACTTTTCTCCGTTTCTTCCGTTTTCCACTGTTCTTTGTTCCCACTTTCCTCTTTCATTCTCTTCTCGTAGTCTCTTTCTGCTTTAAATACTGTAAAAGTTTCATTCGGTCAAGCAGTTTTCGCAGAAAATTTTTATCCCATTAAACTGCTTTGCGTTCATTATAAGGGAGATTTTTTCATCTCCCCATTCTAGGCATTTAAAATCAAAAAGTAGCTGACAAAAGTCACACCTCATCGCCCCTGTCTCATCTGTTGCATCCTTACAGATACCACAGAGTTGCGGGTATGTATTAATTTCCATGTTGAAGTGAATCAAAAAGGGGTATTATGGGAGGTATTGGGTGTGGGATATATATATAATATATTATATATATATATATATATATATATATTATATATATATATATATATTACACACACGAGTACGTTTTTATTTTTTCACATACTCTCCATCCTTTTCCACGGCTTTCCTCCACCTCGAAGCAAGGGCCTTTATTCCTTGCTGGTAAAAGTCCCCTGGGTTCCGTTGGAGCCACCTCTTAACCTCCTCAACAACCTCTTCGTCACTCTGAAACTTTCTTCCAAACAAATGCAAGTCTGAAGGTGTCAGATCCGGCCTGTATGGAGGGTGGAGTAACACAGTCAAGCGCATATTTGTGATGGCCTCTCTTGTTTGCAAACTGTTGTGTGGTCTTACGTTATCGTGCAAAAGAAGGATTTCTTCCAGTTTTCTCTCCGGTCGAACTCACTTTATACGTCTCTGGAGTCTCTGTAGAGTAGCAATATACCTCTGAGTTGATTGTTTGTCCTTTCTTCATAATGTCCACCAGAATCACCCCTTTCATGTCCCAGAAGATGGTGGCCATAACCTTTCGGTCAGAGGGAGCCATTTTGAACTGTTTCTTGCGTGGGGAGTCTGCGTGATGCCACTCCATGGATTGGCGTTTTGTTTCAGGTTCAAAGTGGTGTACCTAAGTCTCAATTCGTGAAAGGAAGTCATCCCCTCTTGTCTCGTATCGAACCAACGACTCAGAAGCAATTTCTTTTCTTTGGGCTTTGTGATCTTCAGTCAATTCGCGAGGAACAAACCGTGAACACACTTTTGAGTGTTCCAGTTGCTGCATTATCGTATTCACACTACCTTCACTAATTCCTAGCTCCAGTGATATCTTCTTGTATGTGACGCGCCGATTTCAGCAAATGATGCTGTTAGTACGTTGCACAATGTGAGATGTCACAGCCGATGCCGTGCGACCACTGCGTGGCTCATCATCGAGGCTGGCTCTCCCTCTCTCCGATGATCTTGCACGTTTAGACCGGCGTCCAACTGTGCTTCAGTCAACAACAGCATCTCCGTAGACGTTTGTGAATATTTCCAACAGTTTCCTTCTCTGCAGTTAAGAACTGGATAACAGCTCTCTGTTTACGATGCACATCACTGTTAGACGCCATTTTCGAAACTGCGTTAACCATCGGTTTTATACAAGGAGGGGAGGTTCAAACGAAAAATCCGGTTATGTGAAGCGCAGAAAGTTCAAACTTACGGCCCCAAAGACATTTCAGCCCCATAGCCTATTATTTAGCTAAGAAAAAAGGGTGGGGCAAAATATATTGAGTGCCCCTAGTATATTACATACATACATACTAGGGGCACTCAATGTATTTTGTGCTAGACCGAGAATTTAGTTCCTCATCAATGAAAACAATTACCTCAAATTTCGGTGTACCAACGCAACAACAAAATAGAATGACGCTTGTTTAGAAGAGTGTTCGCACAAGAGGAGGAGAGAAAACGAGCAATGAAAAATGAGGCACCTCCCTGGAATCGAACCCGGGATCATCCGATTGCCGGTCAGATATGCTAACTATTACACCAAGGGCCACGAAGAATCAGAACTCGTGATTCTCCCCTGTACGAGCGGAATCGAATGCCCTTTAAGGGGACACCTTCTCATATCGTATATATATATATATATATATATATAATATATATATATATATATATATATATATATATATTATATATCATTTTAACTGCAAACGACAAGCGTCGTTCTTTACATTAATTATACGGTGTGTCGTTTGCAGTTAAAATGTGTGTATATATATAAAATGAAAATGAAAAGGTTCATTGGCAGACTATAGTCTATATGCTAGTCTATAATAATAGTATAGATTGTGTGTGTGTGATATATCCAATGAAGTGTTTCATAATGATGGATCGCCACAACATACAAAATGTGGAGAACAAACGTGGCCCGAAGAAAAGGAGAGATTACCTAGGAGGAGGAGGAGGAGGAGGAGGAGGAGGAGGAGGAGGAGGAGGAGGAGGAGGAGGAGGAGGAGGAGGAGGAGGAGGAGGACATATTTTGGTTGTTGCCAAAAAGGGAACTAATGAAAGCGAATGCTTATTTAAAAAATTTAATACGACTGAATTTTGAGATGTCACTTTGTATTTAAGGTGAACCCCCGTTTGTTTCCATCAAGTGTTGAACAGAAATTAATTTTTTGTTAACTCTTCATCCCTGATTTGTTTAAATGTTTCATTCCTAAATAAAACTTATTCTTCGTCAGGACTAAAATCGCGTAAAATTTGATTTCCACATTTTCGACAATATAGCATGAAAGGGTTAAGTACCTTTCGACCAAGGCCCGGGAGAGGAATCACGGAACCTGGTGCTACTTTTGACTCCGAGGCTCCTTTAGCCCCGATCACCATGACCTACAGTATATCTTCCAGGCGGGGCCCCCGAGGCCCAGGCTTTGGTTCTTTGACACCTCGTGTAACCCTCTCTCCCGGGCCCTACTTCTGACCCGCAGTGAAGGAATTCGACTGCTTATGTGCAGTATGTATGTATTTTCCCATAAGCAATACGAGTACCATTTTAATAATACCTATTAACTTTCATTATCTGTTTGAAACCTACGTTTGTATGAGCAAAGAGTTCTACATTATCTATTAATTATTTTCATGATTCGTCTTTCATAACATGATTGTTCATCATGTTGTTGGTACAGTTTCCCTAAACTAAAGGCAGTACATTACAAAAGGGAGGGCAAGAGTTGGATACAACCAAAGAAATATGTTATCTTGGTACACAGTTTTTATAATATTACTATACATTTAAGAATCTCTTTAGTTGGATAAGAAATAAGGTTTTTCATTAATAAGCTTTTATCAGACATACCAAGCAAGTTCCTTTTGCTTTGCACTCTTTTTAAAATTATAGTTCCCAGCATTAATACATCCGAAACTTGTTTTTTTGATGACTGAGATTATGAACACTCTTATTAACAAATTTGCCAAGGAATGCCAATTAACTTTCACTGTGCCCTCCATTTGACAGCTTCAGGAAGCTGTTGTAACGATGAAAGCGTCGCTGAAAGAGGCGGTGACGAAACTGTCGTTAGTGGATGGTTCCTCGGCGGGAACGGAGTTTGAGGAAATGAAGCGAAAGTGCGAAGGAAATTCGGCGGAAATTCTGAAGATGGTTTTGGCGCTGAAAACAGATTTCTCTTCATTAAGGTCAGTTGACAGTTTCATATTTAAGGTAAACTAAATTGTGAGGAGTGAATGTATGTAAACCAACTGGTATTATCAGAGCATCTCTACAATAGCTCACGTTCGTACTATAAAATAAAATAAAATCAATACAAAAGTCTGAAGTGTTATGCCAATGAGAGTAATTTTGAGAGTAACTTTACGAAGCTTTAGAAATGAACCATGAGATTTTTGTTGGCTTTATTTGATTTCGCAAAAGTGTTGTAAAGTTGTATACAGGAGTGAACTGGCTTTAATACTGTCCAGCGTTTATTTATTTATTTTGAAACTGTTTCGCACGATATTATTGCAAAGAAAAATACTATATCTAATCAATACCATAACCAATATTTACGAAGTAGAAGCGCTTTAAAAATGTCATTTTCACATTAATCAGTCTTGAACCTAATTGGATAATGATTTACATTTCATAATGTGGTTTGCACTATTCCTCATTCATTTGGCAACCCATTTTATTCACTTTTTATTTTTGTGCCATGTTGATATTATTTACAGCCTCATTTACAAATCGCTTACCACGTTATGCATGAAGATGTCCTTATCCCCTCCTGTTTTTCTCTTTTGGAGGTTTTATTTCCTATTTTTCTATTCCTACAGATTTTTTTGTTTAAAACTTTTAAATTTTAAATCATCCTTCATTTCCTACACATTCTATCAAGGTTTACTTACCAAACCTTCCTCCTCAATCTTCAGAGTCATTTTAATGAAATGTATGGTCTAAATCCTCTCGTTGCATTAAGACAATGTAACTCATCATGTCCCCGACTAAAAAATTTGGAGGGGCCATTACGACGACGTTTGGAACGAGAATTTGGTCCCTGCATTAAAGGTCAAGGTCACAAATAGAAGTCCATGCCATAACTTTTGAACAACACAACACAACACAACACAACACAACACAACACAACTTGATGCCTTCACATACACATGGATCATCACAAAACTCTGGTTCCTATATCAGAGATCAAGGTTACAAATAGAGGTCAAAGGTCAAATGGAGGTGTACGCCGTAACTTTTGAACTCGACTTAAAACGATGAACTCCATATACACACACACACATGAATCATCATAAGACAGTGTCGCGAACAAGATTGGTTCTGGCAGCAAATGTCGTTCCGACATAGTTCTTATTGATTCTTGTATTCCACATTTTAATATTTCAGGAATGAAGTTACTACGATAAGTAAACGGCAAGAGGCACTGCAGAGGTCGTTCCGTCTCCTGCTGGAGGACAGAAGGGCCCTTGCGAACGACCTTTCACAAGCTGGTGTTATTTCACAACACACAAGGTGAAGTTCTGAGAGTCCAAATCATGGCCTTTCATTCATGTTGAATATGAAAGTGTGTGTGTGTGCGTGTGTGTGTGTGTGTGTGTATCATTTGGTGAACTTCCTCGCATCAAAGAAAATCTCAGCCACAACGGTGTTTAAGTTAATCATACAAGTAAATAAAGGTACAGGTATA
The DNA here is from genome assembly GCA_023014485.1 of Bathynomus jamesi. Lineage (NCBI taxonomy): Eukaryota > Metazoa > Arthropoda > Malacostraca > Isopoda > Cirolanidae > Bathynomus > Bathynomus jamesi. The sequence goes on along the minus strand of JAJOZX010007010.1, from coordinate 193,017 downwards.
ACTAGCGAACGGAAATCGAAAGGCACCCCACTACATCGATCCATATACTGAGCTGCTGCTACATTAAACCATTTCACGTCACTTAATATTGCATATTATAAATTATCACGCAATAATAAAAATGGGTAGTATATGTTAATAAATTAAACTTTTTATTTTTATTAGGAATCGTTTAGACAGCTCGGCCGGCATCCTGGGCGGCGGTGGCATTGGGGGCCAGTCGGGGTCCGGTAGTCATAGTAACGACTCGGGTGTGGCACTGCTACTGGAAAAGACTCATAACGCTTTCGCCGATGACCCTGGCACTTTGCATTTGTCCGGTCATAGGACGTCCGACCAGGTAAAGAATTTACGCGCAATGATGCTATTTCAGAAAGGTGTTTGAGAGTTTAATCTCTTTATACACTAGTTGCATTACATTTTTTGTATCGTTTTTAGATAGTTAAGTCATTCTTACTAGTATATTGGCAGGTTCGGACCACATTCGCGTGGTTTAGGAATGTCAGGCATGATTTACTGTGAGAACTTGCCAGTATACTGCTACGTGTATGCGTTATTGTTCCCCTTTTTGCACCTACACTACATAACGTATTTGGGTAAAGGCGCAAAATGGGAGACAAGAACTTGTACGCACAGTTGTGTATTGGTAAGTTCTCGGAGTAAATCATCCCTGGCATTTCCAGACCAGTGTATTTTGTCTACGAACTTGACAATACATTACTCTCCTTTCGTACATTTTATCGCATCGCAAGTTCGCAAGATCTGGTTGAACCCTTTCAAGCCTACTTTTGCAAAATGCACATACATTAATTTTTCTCTGTCCTAACAGGATTGAAAGGGTTAAGGTTAAAACTTTTAGAATTGTGTAAATAAAAATTATTGTTTTGTCCTTCATGCGACTGGTTTCTTATTTATGTGTAATATTTGCTTTGTATAAGATAATTTTACGGAGAATCTTTTCGGTATCATTTCATGCACGGTAACGTTTGGTTCCGAGTTTTTGATCTTTGTAACTGTAAGCGCTAATCTTCAGCAATTTCATAATACTGCATTAGAAATTGATCATCTGGTATTTGCATTATGCCCACTTTTAAAATAAATTTTAGTAAGAGGTAAGGGAGATATTTAGAATCTCAGAACATTAATGAACTAAATTTTAGTTGTAGATCCTCTATAGGTGAATATGAATATTCTTGGTATGAATTCAGGTTAGTATTTCTCACTCACAGTGTTGGTGTAGTTTCTTAATTTTACCCATATGGACCAGCGTCTTCTCACTAGTTTCTAATGTACTTTTCATTTCCTTTAGATCCATTGACACTACTGTAGTATAGTTGCGGGGAAAAAATTCACCGATAAAATAAAATATAAACAAAATAATTAGATTTTCTTCGGCAAAACATGATTTGAAAAGTACAAACCCAAATTATTAATTTCATTTTATTTTCGGTTGTTTAGAGATGATGGAACTTCGAAACAAACTGTCAGTTAGGTTTTATCATTTGAATTTAGTTCAGTGTGAGGATGCTCCAGAGAAAGTTTATAAACACTAAAACGACATTTTACTTTTATCGACGGGACTTCTGTTGACACTATTAAACTAACCTGACACAAGTCTACCCAAAGCTATTCTGTGCCAAACTAACCCTAAAAAATCCTGTTGATAAAGTGCCATTGGCCAGTCTAGTTTGTTATGTGAACCGACTTTTTTTTTCTTGTTTTTCACACGAGCTCTTTTGTCTCATTTTAGCTATTTCGTTTTTGCTAGCAAAGATTTTAATTTTGACCTTGACTCGTTATATGTAGATACGATTTTGAATTTTGAATTAGTTTTGTATTTTGATTCTGACGTACGCTTCATATTTTGATTTTCAAGTTCAATGGAATTTAAATTAAAAACTTAAAAAGTAAATTAAAAGTAAAAATTCAAAGTTGGCCAGTCAAAATTCAAATTATAAACCATTCTAATTCAGAGTCAAATTCAAATTTATTCCTATCCAAAACGTGATGTCATAATTAGAATAAGTTCATTAAAATTAATAGTTGAAGCCAAAGATAAAGGCAAGCTTCAAAGTTTCGGTCAGAATACAAATTTTCAGTTTGTCAAATTTAAAATTCAAAATCGAGATCAGGGTTAAAAGTCAGTCAAAATTTTAAAAATTTAGTTGGTTTACCTATAAAAAGAAAGCCTTAGTTAATTATACCATGTATATATTTGTAATTTTTATTCCAACTTTATCTTCATTTTGTAAGTTTTATATAATCTATGAAAAAGGATTCTCTGCCCGAGCAACCATCTTTACTCGTCCCTGCATCCGTGTACGATTATGTGGCAGGTTTATCCCAACCCAACGCCTCTGTCTCCTCCTCCTCTAACACAACCAACCAATTCTTCTGCCAAGACAGTCTTCCACCCACCGCCAACGAGCCGGTCATTCACGTTAAAGAAGGTAAGTGCAATTTTGGAGATTCAATACTCGGCAATTGACATACGTTTCGTTTAAGCATACGTTTACGTTAAAACAAGTAGTTAGTATAAAAGAATAGAGACGCGTGCGTGCGCGCAAGCAAGTAACGGCACAAATGAGGTCGAGTGTGAGAATGTAATGATAGGGTTGTATGTGGATGATGCTGTGTGATATGCAACAGACTGTTAAGAGTTTTGTGGGTGTGTGAGAGAAGATTGTTGAAAGTGAATGTGGGTAAGAGCAAGCTATTGATTGTGAAGAGAGAAATTCGGAATGTCATATGATGATGAATGGTAAAACACTTGAGGTGGTAGTCTTTAAAGTATTTGGAATGTGTTCTGAACAAAAGAGGTAAGAGTGCGGATAAAGTTAGTAGAATAATAAAGTGAAAGCAGTTGTGAGGACTAGCCGGGTTGAGTGAGAAATCTTGTCGTTCTGGACAGATATGGTGTTCAGAATGCAGTGGAAGCGAAAATTCAGGAAAGCGTGTTAAGATGCAAGATGGTTTGGACATGTTGAAAAAGAGTTTATAAGAATGTTTCCGAAGGTAGGAGGACGAGTGGAAGGCTGAGAAAAAGGTGGATGGACATGGTGAATGAATGCGTGAGGAAGCGTATACTTAATTTGGGTGATGCATGTGAAGTGTTTGCTGGTTTGTTAAAGGTATGCAAGTTCTGGACACACACACACACACACACACACACACACACACACACACTGATTTTTGATAATGCCAGGAATCACTACCACGCATGGCGCATGAAGTGCCTTGGGTGTGGAATTTATCCAGGTGGGGTGGGAGGCTGATCCACCAAGATACCTGTGCGAATGAATGTATATGCTTTAATTTTTACCTTTTCTCCTCTTCGCCTATACTTTATATCCGAGATTGTCTGCCATCACCTCAACTCAAATATTTGAGAAATGAGGTTTTTGACAATGTACAGTATGTATGTAATTAGTTTTTATTTTAGATTTATGGATTTAAGAAGTCGGTACCTCGCTCATGAAGATGCAGTTTTGATAATTTTAAACACGATCGATTTAGAATGCAGAAAAGAAAATGACGTCACATTAACGAATGTGGACGACAGTATGAATGACCCCTTCTTGTGTGGTTTTGTGTTTTTCGGTTCTGATTGCCACGAGTGTGTGTAGTCCTATTCTTGAACATCCCGAGTAACCCATGAAAAGTGAGACATGGGTTTTTAGGCTCTATATTATTTATCAACTTAAGTAGATAGATAGATAGATTAGCTAGATACCTCGTATCTCTTCTATTCCAACTAGTCAGTCTTAGATATAGTTAAACTATGATACATACAAAAGGAACTGGTATTAAGAGGTCGGGGTATGTATCTGGTCTTGCATTTTACATTTTCATACAATATTTTTATTTCGTGTATATTGTCCCCACATTTACATGTTACTTTATTTGGTTTTTAATGATTATGAATGATTAGATTAAGTAAACCAGGAAAAAGAGATTGATATGGAATATGAAGAATAACTCCCGTAGGTTTATTTTCAACAACTTTTGTATGCAGATTTGGATTGGAAGATTTTGCACCAAATGGGCATGGTTTTGTATGAACGACTGAATATATACATCTCATAAATAGATAAATTTTCTCCTCCTTTACGTTATATAATTTAAAAAAGAATTTCATGAAAATAAAAACTTTTTCATTTAGCTTGTCATTCAAAGATTATGAAAAGATATATGGTATTGAGGGATCAAAGTTTGATCTAAAGTTAGTGGCCAATAGTTTTTGTTCACCGTCCGAAGGTCCAAGCGAACTAGATTATATCATTTTCGTCGTCGTCGTTGGCGTAGACTTTTAAGAAAAACCTCTAATTGGAAAAGTACCGTTGCAATTGTAAAGGTAACATACAGGAAGTTCATTTCCCAACTACGTGAAGACGACTGTGCCCCAAGCTCACCTGAGCCAAAGCAGAAAACAGAGTAAGTGGTCGGTTTAACCTTACCCGTTGCCAGCGGCCGGGAACAAACCCGAGCCTCGGCTCACCACTACTCAGAGTCTTCCACCGTAACCACTGAGCAATCTCGCGCTCAACTGTTGTAATTATGTATTTATTATTGCATATTTTTGAAAAATTTTATAATTTGTAGTCAGCGTACAAATCTTTGAAAAATGAAGATACGCTTTTGCGATTTAAGAAAACTTTTAATTTCATTTTCTTAATTTCAAGTATCGGGATCAGATTGTTGTTAATTTCGTGTTCTGAAAGATTTATTATACTGGGTGATCCAGATAAATGGGACCCATAAAAAAAAGCCAGATATTCTTAATATTTAATTCCTTTCATAAAAACTATATATCATTCGAAAGAGTAGAGTTACAAGTTTATTATGAAATATTTATTTTTTAAAAATGACTCCTTTCAAATGTGCTCCATTAGTTGCCAAGCATTCCAGTGTTCTCGCTTGTAAGTTCTGCATCACTTTTGCAAGAGTGTGCGGTGGTATGGCCTGTATCTCATTTGTGATGGGGCCTTCAATTCTTGCAAGGTCGTTGGGTTATTTCTGTAGACCCTACTCTTTAAATATCCCCAGAGATAATAATCTAAGGGAGAAAAATCCGGAGACCTTGCGGGCCATTCAACGTCTCCAAATCTTGAGATTAACTCGCCTGGAAACGTTTGACGCAAAACTGCCATGCAGTTCCTCGTGGTATGGCAGGTAGCTCCGTCTTGTTGGAACCAGTGGTTTTCTAGACAAAGATCTCTTAATTTAGGAATAAGGAAATCGGTCAACATTTTTTCGTAGCGATCACCATTTACAGTGACCGTGTTTCCGGTGGAATCCTCGAAAAAGTACGGCCCTATGATCTGAGATGCAGTAAGACCACACCAGTTACACGCTGACTATGCAACGGGACTTCGGTAATATTCAATGGATTTTCTGTTGCCCAGAAACGACAATTTTGTTTGTTTACAGTTCCATTCAAGTGAAAATGGGCTTCGTCTGACATAATCAAAGTTGCTAGAAAATTGGTGGTGTCATTTACCTTCTGTTGGATCCATTGACAGAATTGTCGTCTTCGTGCGAAATCTCCATCGTTTAGTTGTTGCACTGTTTGAATTTTATATGGAAAGAGCATTAAATTTTGCTTGAATATACGGTGTGCTGTTGTTCCATATCCAACTCCTAACAGCTGAGAAGCACGTCTGATGCTTATGTTAGGATTATCCTGTACAATTTCATGAGTTCTGTTAATGATCTCGTCTATCCTTGCTGTGCGCACTCTTCCAGTTGGTTTTCTTTTTCCAATGCTGCCAGTTAGGGAAAAATTTCTGACACACCGACGGATTACTTTCTTAGGTGATTTTGACATCTGAAAATTTGTCTTGAAAGATCTTTGAGCTGAAACTACACTTCTTCCATGCTCATAATATTGCTCAGTTATGAAACGCAGCTGTTCCACAGTCCATGCAGTCATCTTGAAGGGTTAGTTTTAACTAACACTTTTATTTTGTTTTGTATCTTATCTTGTCTTGTATTGTCAAAACCTATACAATCCTGTACAAACTTGTAACTATCCTCTTTCGAATGATGCGTATGATTTTATAAAAGGACTTATACTTTAAGAGTTACAGGGGTTTCTTTTGGGTCCCATTTCTCTGGATCACCCTTTATAATAACTGTAAAATTGAAGTGTGTTTTCGGTCGGTGAACCCGTTTTGACGAATCTCCAATTATAATTATTTGTGCAAGCTTTTCCATCATCCCACAATTTACATTATTTTTATTACTTGATCATTTTCTGAATGGTTCTAGTTCCGTAAATGGCGGATAGCTTATTGGAATAGGAGATAGTGATGTATAGTAGTAAATGGTTTACTACTATTTACATATGTTGAAGCGTGACATTTTTATTATGGAAGGTGGCATTGCAATAAAGACGCGTTTTGTTTGGCTTGATTGAGCCAAAATAAACTCGTTAATCTACACCAAAACCAAAACTGACTGCTGCTTGAAGACACGCAGTTTGAACAGCTTTCAAATATACTGTAGATTACGCTCGACTTCGATTCGCAAGTAAACGAAAGCACTGAAACAAATTATTACCGACTGAAATTATGATTAATGTTGATTCACTCGTAAACAAAAGCACTGAAGCAAATTAATATCGATTAAAATTATGATTAATGAATTTTATACTCCGACTCGGAAGACTAAATCACGGTGATTTTTTTTTGTTAAAGATTTTAGAATTGTCAGATAAGCCTAATTGATACACCGTTATTCATGATATACGTTTGTTTTTACATAAAAATAAAAGAAATTGGAGCACATTTTTTCTCATTGTATAGTCCATTGGTTCTCAAGCTTTTCTGTCTGAAGGCACCCCGGAGGATTTTCGTCTTCCACTATTCAACACCCGGTTCTCCCCATCTCCAATACACCATAACTTCATACTGAACTTATACAGTTTCTGTATGGACGTTATAAATCGTGAATGTTTTGTTTCATTTTAATTTTCTGTATCTTCAGTAAATTTCGAATTTTCAGTTACTGTACTTATATTTGTCATTTTCATGAAAATACTGATACAGTAGACGAAGCCAATCTGAAGCAGGCTAAAATTTCTTTGCCAAATAGAGGACTTCGTAAGTGAATTAACAACGTGCTTCAACCATTTATACAGCGTAGTTGTTCCTTGAACTCCTATCAGAATACAGAAAATGGTACTATAAATTTCTTGAAGTTGATTTTAGATGGGAATTGAAAACTTCTTTGGTTGCAGGAAGCGAAGAGCGATGTGAAAATGACGACTTGGACGCGATCTACGACTCTGATTCGTCTCTCACGATTGCCGCCAACAAAACGATCAGTTTGAGCACATCCATAAGTCAAGAAATAAGAGTTAACGACGCGTATTCCGCTGTTCCTTCCAACCGACGTCCCAGCCCTTCAGAGCGAAGTAACAAGCACTTCTCGAGAGGAGAATCCGAGGGGTCAGACAGCGCCAAGGAAAAAAGTTCATCGCAGAGTAGAAGGCGGAGACCACTTTTAGGTGAGATACGAGATTTTAGTTTTCACTCGTAAATCCTTTCATTCGCTATTTAACTCTTTTCATGTGGTCAATCGAATGCAACATACAGTTGTACGGAAAAGTAAGTGAACCGTATCTACTAATGCATATTTAACCATGTAACTGGCTGAAATACAATTTCTCGAAAGAGGGCCATTTAACATTAATAGTGTTCAATGTATGTATCTAACAAAGGAGTTTAGTAAAGGTTAATATAGGAAAACAGGCAAACTAACGTTTTCCAAACATGGTACGTACGCAAATGCAAATGAACCTTTCAAATCAACACCCCGTAGTCCCTCCCTTTGCTGCATCAATAGCAAGATGGTTTCCTGTAATCGTGAATGAGACGTTGACATCGTTTTTGAGGGATTTTTTACTATTCTTTTGTATAGAATCCTTTCAACTGGGTAATGTTTAATGATTTTCTGGCATCTACAGCTCGCTTCAGGTTTCTCCAAAGCATCTCGATCGGATTGAGGTCAGGACTTTAGCTGGGCCACCCAAGAACATGATATTTTTTTTCATTAACCAGGTCTTGGTTGAATTATTTGTATGCTTTGGCTCATTATCGTGTTGTACAGAGCCTCGGCCAAAATTCAGATTATGAACGGATGGAGAGACATTTTCTTCCAAGATGGGCTGGTACTATATCGAATCCACCTTTCTGTCGATGACGGTGAGTCTGCCAGTCCCTGAAGCAGCAAAGTAGCCCCAAACCATAAGGCTTCTCCCACTGTGCTTTACCGTAGTCACTACGTTCTTATTTTCGAAGGCTGTATTCGGTTTATGCCGCACTCAACGTTTGTCATTATGGCCGAAAAGCTCTACCTTTGTCTCACCCGTCCAAAGTATCTTTTCCCCCAGGTGTGGTAGGGGTGTCGTCTAGGTGGGCCCTAGCGAAGTTTCGTTTGTCGACTTGTTTTTTTGACAACTGGCTTTTGTCGTGCAACCCGCCCATGAAGTCCTGATCAGTTCAGGGATTTTCGTGTGCGTTGACTTTTGCTAAAAATCTTTTGTAGGTCTTTAGATGTCACTCTTGGATTACTGCTAACCTCATGAACGAGTCTTCTAATCATCCTGAGTGAGATATTAGGTTGTCGTCGTCTTTGTCCTTCCATTTTGTAAATAATTTGACGAACAGCTGACGCATATTCCATGTTTCACTGATATCATTTTGTACCCAGATGCATGGGTATTGACAGTAGGCCTCCGTACGTCATTCGATAGTTCCTTCAATCTAGGCATGATACCCGATGCTCTCTACATTATCTGCACGAAAATAATGCCTGAAATGCAAAGGAAACTAATTACAAAGGTGATCAATCACATTAAGAAAATGTCTACGTTTATACTCGGAATGCTACCTTATAAGAAATTAAATATTTAAGTAAAGCACCTTCGTTCAACAAATTTATGACGATATATAAATGGTTCATTTACTTTCGCGCGGCCTCCTTTTCACAACTGAGCGCACTAACGTTACTGTGTGCAGTTAAACATGCGTAAACGATTTTCGAATGGTGTTGCCAGATATGCAAAAGGTTTGTCTCGTGTAGGTACAAAACCTCTTCTCGAGCCACAACCATACAAATCGATTGCAATGGATGGGTTCACTTACTTCGCACAACTGTAGATAGCACTGCCTATACTGAGTGCCATTTGCCCCTGTTTCCAGCAACCAAACAAAACTAGATGCTAATATGGTTACAAATTAGTTGTAAAAATTAATATAACGCTTGGTGTAATTTGGGGACCAAGAGACTGCAAAAGTAAACCATTTCAATTTGAAGATCCCTCGCAGACGTTTCTGCTGCAAAAGCTTCCAAGTGAAAAAAATCGTACTAACGATCAATTAAAATTTATAATAAAATCTAAATGCGTAATGTGTAAATTAAGATATTAATTTATGGAGCGTTATTACAAAATGATGCCTTTTAATATGCGTGTATGTTGTTTAATGGCATAATTCATTAATTTTTGTTTACCGCCCAGCCGACCTTGTCGTCGTCGTAAACTTTTCAGGAAAATACTTTAATTAGAAAGGTACCGTTCATATAAGAGCACATTTTTTTACTGTGCAGTTTGAAAAATTTGGTATTCGAAGTCAGTATGGATTTTTTTCAGACACGTTTATTTTGCAGTTGAAGCGAACTTGCATAAATTACGACTAGCACTAGGGAGTTTTCCAATAAATATGCGTTACGAATAAAGTACATCAAGTTGCAAAGGTACCATTCTAATCATTGCACATTTGTAAAGTGTTTGTAATCTGTTGTTTATGTGCAGGTTTTGGGGAATTAGAGGCAATTCTGTAGTTTAAGCAAATTTCTTGCAACTTTTTTTTTTATTATTAAGTGTAAATTTAGGGATCACGCTGTATTGCATATTTTAAATGCTTTATTACATAACTATAATTGTAATATTTAGTGAAACCCATCTTGGTGGCTTTTTAGATTAAATGTTAAAAACTTTGAATGATGGTGAAAAAAATTAATTAAATAGGTTATTAATTTGAAAGTTATTCGTCATCTGTTTACTAGAGGTTGAATTCGGAATACAAAATAATCATCATGTTTCAAGTGGCTTTTTGTACAAGAGTAGTTTCATAATAGTGTTAAGAAAAAATTATCTGAGAAAGATTGGAGCTGATATGGATTTTATGGTGCTCTCTCATTTTTAATTGGTATTGTTAAATACTTTACACTCATTCATTGAAGGATTAAATAAAACGGACCATTTACATTTAACCCTTTAACACTGGGTATGGATATAGTGACGTGGCAAGGGGGGACTCGTGCCCTGGGCGCCGGTTTTTGTGGGGCGTCAAATCGGCCGAGCGAGCAATTTTTTTAGCTGCGTTTTTTACATTCGCGGCCGGGAGGAAAGTTTGGACATGTTATCATAACCACAGACGGGGGTATTAATAGTAGTAGTAATAGTAGTAGTAGTAGTAGTAATAATAATAATAGTTTATTTCTGGTAAAAAAAAAAAAAAAATTAAATTTGATTTATTGATAAAAACTGGTACATATAGAAACAAATTGCTACATACATGCTAATATAACAAATGTATCAAAAGAAGTGTATTAAATAAAATCGTGACAAAAATATGGAAATATGATGCGCATTGCCACAAGCTTTAACCAATTGAGCCAACGGCCTAGCAGTTAACTACTGCCTTAAGTGCGCTATATAAACTACGGTATTGTGGTTGTGACAGATTGTAATATATTCACATAGTTAGTGAATGACAAATATTTAAATAACCATTATTATAATTTTGATGCCGAAAATTCAAAAATTCATTTTATTTCTGCTATCAGTGGGTATCTTTCAAACAGAATGAGTGAAATATGTATAATTTGAGCTCACAAATAGCGATGAAAAACTAGACACCGACCGGTTTCGAACTCATTTGTTCTCATGGCTATCGCAAGTTTAACAATTTTTTCCAGGAAAACTAATTGTGGAAAGACTAATTGTAGTTCTGGAGAGACTAATTGTAGGTAAATAAGACAATATAATGCATTTCATTGACTAGTGCAGTGGTTCCCAACCTTTTCACCATAAAGGACCCCTTTTATTTTTATTTTTTTCCCACGGACCCCATGTTTTTGAAAGATTCCGTCTACCAAACAAACTGTTTTTATTAACTAATAATTAACTCGTTTTCTCATTTTTTACTAAAATAAAGGACATATAAGAGAGTATGCAATTAAAATACAGCCTATTAAATAAAGTATTAATAATTCCAGCCAAGAGTAAGGAAACTTGAAATTTTAGTCTGAGCGCCCTTATCGTGGGTAAATGTACGTTTCCATTGGAGCCTCTCGAAATATTGAAAGCTCACGGACCCCCAGTACTACCTTCGCGGACCCCCAGGGGTCCGGGGACCCCAGGTTGGGAACCACTGGACTAGTGTGTACTGTGTATACGTAAACCTATTATATAATTAGAAATGTATTTGAGAAAAAATTCAAATGTTGTGAACACTAGATTTTTTTTATAAAAATAAAACCTAAAGATGAGTGCAAAATTGAATCTGCAAAATTTGATTTTTCAAGTTTTTGTTCATTACTTTGCTATACTATTTTAAAATTTTCATGAAAACAGTGATTTATTTAGTAAAATAAAATAGGTTAAAATAACCGATAATTTTATTAATATACCTTGAAAATAGATGTTTAAAATAGTTGAAAATAGGGCTCAGATTGCGTGAAATTAACTCTTTGTAGTCAAAATTTTCCCGGGAAAGTGCCCCCAGACCCCCTCACCTTAGCGCCTAACTCGTGCTGCCTTCGGCAGCCTTCGAGAAGGGGGCGCCATTCTCTACCCTTGCCCCCGGGCGCCACGAACCTTCGCTACGCCACTGTATGGATATTATCGATTTTTTAAAAATGGGGGAAAAAAAAATTCAAGAATAATTTTTTAGTGATTTTGAGTCATATTTTAAACCTCAAACAAAGGCGGGAAAGGTGAAGCATCCATAGATGTTGACCGTCGTTTGCGGAAAACCCTAAAACATCAATTGGTGATGACCGGCGTTTAAGGGTTAACAATACTTAAATCCCGCATCTCACGTAGGCGTTTCTTCGACAAAAATGTACCAATCAAGCAACCACTGTTATCCTTCATCGAGTGAGAAGAAACACCACGTACGTCATCGTTACGTGACGAAGGGGGACCCGAGAGAGGCTCAAAGGTACAAGCTGGCCAAAGAGCTAGTGGACACCGAGAAGCAGTACTGCAGGACGCTGTGGACAATTCAGGACATCTTCGCCGAACCTCTGAAGAAGGCGACCATTCTTTCAAATAAAGATATTTCGTAAGCTCTCTAGTTAATTTTCGTACTCTTTTTACAACAGATAACCGCTTCCGTAAATTACGCAAAAGGTTGAATCCAATTTACTTAAGCAATAAAATGTTAAGTCTTTGCAAAGAATTATTTTCTACTGGTTGCGAGAAAATCGTATAAATAAAATAAGATCTGTAGAATCAGAGAGAAATTACCGGTGTCGTAACGAAGTTTGTTGACACCAGAAATTTAAAATTTATTGTGGGCTGTATGTTTAGTTGTGGTATCTTGCATCATTATTACCAGTTTAAATTGTTAAAGTAAATTATTAGTAATAGTTAACCGATATTTTAATATAACTTTAACATTGTAGCATTCCCTTCCTATCGAAAGGAATACCAGAACAAGGAACTGTAGGGTATTCCATTTAAATGGAGCCAAAGGGAGTAATTAATACTTTTTCCAGATTTGTGAGGACAAATAAAGGTGAGGTAAGGTAAAGAAAGGTAATAAAAGTACCAATATCCTTTCCAATCTTTATTTCTCCCTATGGTTCCATTTAAATGGGAGTAATAAAGATTGGAAAGGATATTGGTACCTTTATTACCTTTATTTACCTTATCTTTATTACGTTTACCCTCACAAATCTGTAAAAAAAGATTATTAATTACTTCATGTGTTCCATTTAAATGGAACACCCTGTAGAAGTAGTACCTTAGTACTGAGTGTTTTTTCTTTTAAGAACTCTATTCCCTGAAGAGGTGTACCAGCTTTATGACAAGCACTGTCTTCTGCAACACCAACTTAGAGAGCGATTGGCGTCGTGGAAATGGCAGCCATTAATTGGAGACATCCTAGCAAGGTCGGTTATTTCTCGAGCTTGTTTCCATTCACGAGTGTTGTTAATTTAAGCACAATTTTACTGTTATTCATTTGGATGCAAGTATTATGAATGTGTAACAGTTCATTTTGGAATTGATAGTAGTATTGAAGAACTCTGTGAATGACAACCAGAGGGACACGTACACTCTGCTACATTTAAAAGTAAAGCTAAATACATGACGTTCGGCTGTTGCTGAGCAATAATTACTAGATTTTATTTTCTATTATATACCTGAAAACTTTTTTCATGGTAATTTCAGAATTGTTTTCTTTCAAGTCTGGTTGAAGTCTTAAGATTCTATAAACATTTTAAGAACAGTGGTTTTCAAATCTTTTACTCCTGGCAATTCATCTTTAAATAAATGAAAAAAAAAAAATTGTCGACCACCTTAATTCAGTGACTGACCCAATAAGCTGTATTTTTTTACGTATTTTTAGCTAAAGTCAAACTGGTTCGACAAATTTTTCCATTATTTTTATCTTCCCTCCTTCAAGATTCCATTAAAAAAAAACTATTTAATTTTCGACCAAATAACAAACATTTCGGCGACTCGTCAAAACATGGCTCGTGACCCACTGGTGGGTATATGCCGACAGTTTGAAAAACGCTACTTTAAAGCCATAAATTGTTGCTTCAGTGCTAAAAATAACCGTAAACTTAATTTAACGCTATCGTCCTCTTTAATCAAACTTCCTTTTTGATATAGTAATCAAGATTAGATCGCAGAATGTATTAATTCAGACAGTTGTAACCAATTTCTTTTTAATTTTGGTTTAAAGGTTTACCGATCCTAATCACTGCGAAGTTTTACGTCTTTACACGAGTTACGTTAATGATTTCCCAGAAATCCTGAAAACGTTCCATAAATTATGTCATACGTCACAACCCTTCACGGAATTTATAAAGGTACGTTGATAGAATTTCTTAGAGCAACTGAGACGAGGTTTTACTTAAAAAATAAATAAATACTGTATATACTTCATAAAGAAATACTGTAGTCAGCACCTTCTCAATCCTAAACTAACGAAGGAACAATTTTAGAATTGAAGGATAAAGCGTTATCTTTTATTTTACGCTTTTAAAGTTCGAAATATTACGACATCCGTAAGTGTGTTTGTTCCACCTTCATTACTCGAATATGATGATAACTTATAACTTGATCATATTAAAACTTATTATATTAAAAGAATAAAATTACTAGGCTCTAAATGCTATTGAGCGTCCCGTAGCTTGATCAATTAGGGCACCGCTCAGCAGTGCTGAGACTCCGCTGAGTCGTAGGTTCGAACTCCAGAGCTGGACGGTTGTCTTTTCTGTACTGTATCTTACGTCGCGGCGAGGCGGCGGGCCGGCCATCCTTATTTAAATGACTCTCGCTAAGGTAGCCCTAGCTCGCCCCCTAACCCCGACTTCCTGGGAATATGGGACATTAAATGTTACCTTTACCTAAATGCTATTTTTGTATTATATTTAACTACGCCAGATTAAGTGAAATTCTAATGTATTACATATTTTCTCCTTAGACCTGCCTCGACCAACCTGCTTGCAGAGGATTAGACTTAGGCGCTTTCCTCCTGACACCTGTCCAGAGAGTACCGAAGTACATTCTACTTTTGAAACAGTTACTGAAATACACAGACTCAACGCACCCAGATTACAGACTAATTAACACCGTGCTCGAAAGGCTGAGGGATTTCTTATCTCGCTTGAACGATGCCATGGAACACTCGTTTCGCCTTGTTAATTCTTCCCTCTCTCCTTCCATGAGTTCGTCCTCGGGATTAACAGTGGTATCCATCCCTTCGAAGTACAGGTTAGGAATAGATTCGGCAGTCATTGCTGTATTGCTAGGTGCTAAAAGAGGTTTTGTTGCTGTTTTCGTAGTGGACGAAACGTTGACTTTATAGGGATTACTCTAAAGATTTTAACATTCCAAACAATTGCTGTGTTGTTGTGACCGGGAAAATTAGATTATTAGCTACAGTTGTGTTCAATTCGTTGTTGCACTTGTAAAACTGAAATTTCATGATCAGCAATGTGATTTTTACATTAATTTTAATGAAAATAAATGCGCAACATATTGAGAAAATGATTCTTAGATGATTAAAAAAATGTACGGGAATATGATTCCGCCCGAATTGTTCATTTTATATATATATTATATATATATATATATATATATATACACACACATACGAGGAGTGATGATAAAGTATCGATGATTTTATTGCTACGGACAAATGAATGCAAATAAGAAGTAACCGTTTGCGTATGCGAGTCTTTCTGGCGTCTGCTGTCTTCAAGCGATGTTTCTCAATTTTTAAACTTTTTGCGCCATTTGTAAATGTTAGCTACACTGAGAGCATCATTTCCAAAAGCTGTTTTAATAATTTCGTTCGTCTCCGAACGCGCGTTGTTCCATTTCAGAGATTTATGCTACTGCAAACACACACCCTCCTTTTAAGCGCTCCAACCAACTACTGACTCATGGTAGCAGAGTTTGCTTCAGACTGCAGACGCCAGAGGGCAGGAAGACTCGTATGTAAACGGTTATTTCTTATTTGCATTCATTTGTCCGTAGCAATAAAATTATCGTTACTTTTTGATCACTCCCTGTGTGTGTGTGTATATATATATATATATATATATATATATATTTTTTTTTTAGTAGGTGTGGTAGAACTCCTCGTAAGTCTGGACCCTTTCGGGAGAGTACTGATTATAGTCCCAGCAACAGAAGAAACCGTCATGCCCGTATCTACCAACCATCATCGTCTCCTAGCGATAACTACCGGAGCCCCAAACGGTCGTGCAGCAGTGCCGGAGGTGCTTCTTCCCCACAGAAAAGTTCCTCACTGCTCTTGACGGCCGGACGGTCGGCTTCTCTTCCTAGAGGTTTCACGTCCGTGTCCTCGGACTCTCCCGACAGTAGCGGCGACGGGCCAGAGTCGTCACCAGAGCGCAGCATCCATTCGAGGAGTGAAAGCGTGTCTCGGTACCACAGCCACGAAGTCACGCCTTACCATTCACGCACCAAGTATGCGTCCTTGACGCCCGCCAGATCTGTCACTAACATGACAACCGGCTACGAAATAAAACCCAAATGGGGAGATATGGCGTCGAGCGAACCTTCGTTGGTGGACCCCAAACTTCCTTCAGCGAAAAATCCATCAAAGAAATCATCATCATTAAGCCCCTCCCACAACATCCACGCTGCAGCCAGCACAGCCACTACACACAAACTCGTTACGTGGACGGATTCTGTCGAATCGTGGAAGAGTCAAAAACCAAGAAGAAGTCGATTAAGTCCTCCATCAAAAACATGTTTACGTTTAAGAAAAGGTAAGGCTGCACGTGTCGAGTGTGAAGTGTGTAAATTTCAGTGCGTGATTTGTAGAATAGTGTGTAAAAAATTGAATGCGAGTATGTATGAGTTACTGTGGGGCACAAAAAACTTCGAGTTTGTGTTCGATTTTTCTCTTTCACACAATAAAAGTTAAGAAAATTAAAAATTTGCAGCGATTTAAAGTAAAACAAAAAACGGGAGCTGTTCTTCATCGCGCGAACTGTCGTCCCACAAAAGGTCTCTAAATGAAGATACAAGCGAAATTATTAGAGCAGCATTTAGAGGTAAACTTCCACTGAACAGGCCTCAAAATATCGTATCCCAGGCCCATCGTGTTGGAAGATTCATTGATAATGGCGTTTAGAAAATTAAATGAAACGACCAACAAATCTGAAATCACAAGTGTGGTGATCCAAATTAAATTAAATTGAATATATAAAGGGTGTCAGGAAATGATTGCCCCCCCCCCCCCCTGTACAGAAGAAACTGAAAGGATAGAAAAAACAGAAAAACCACGCGAAAGAGCGTTTAATTTTGAATAAAAAACACGTTTTAATATCGGGTGTTGCCCCCATTTGCAGCTCTGACGGCCATTAATCGACGGGGGTATGATCCCAGAAGTGTCTCAAAGAGATCGGTATCATGACTCATTTCTTCAAGGACTTCGTTGATCTTTGCAGTCATAATTTCTGTTGAATACCGATTCTGAATGGGCTGTTCCAGCATTAAGGACTCCACCCGATCCTTCATGATGGATCCGACATGTTCACAGACATTAAGATCGGGAGAATTGCCAGGCCATTCATTATTTCCGAAAAAATCAATGTTATTGTCCTTAAGCAGTTGTTGAGTCGCAAGTGCTTTCATACAGGGGGCTTTGTCGTGAAGAAAGGTTGCCTGTTCAACATCCAAACACACACGGGGTCTTTCAAAAACGGAATTACATGTTGGGCTAAAATTACATTTCGAAAATAAGGCCCATCCCAACTGGTTCCTCTTGGTTTGATAACCCAGATGAGCTTCCGAATAGAGAACATAATGAAAACACCCACACATGCTGGATTTTTTACTATTTCTCGATACTTCTGGTCGTCTGGGACTTCATCAGGAGTTGTTGCCCAAAGACGATCATTCTGAAAATTTGGTTTTCTGGAGACAAACGAAGAATTCATCGCTGACAACCAAGTGAAGGAAATCGTCTTCCGTCCATTCCTCAAGATAATCACAAAACCATAGCCGATCGTCAATATTAAGATCACTCTTCCGTGGCTTAGCTATTTCATGCCAAGCACTCAAGCCTTGGCGAACTCGAAATTGATGCACAAGTTGCCGATTGACTATCTTAACACGACGGATAAGTATCTCTTTCGCTACCTCAGAGCAGCTCTTCTTTCGGCGCCGTGATGCAGCAAGCACAATGTCTTTCGATTCTTGAGAGAATTTCTCCGGTCTTCCTCCTCGAAATTCTGTTTCACAATCTTCAGGATTCTTATTCCAATTCCTTTTGACAAAGTCTTCTGATCTTTTTAATCTCTCAGCCACCCAGTGTCGAGTTATGAAAGTTGCACCAGCTTCCTTTGCTTCACGAAATGTGACAGCTCGAATGCGGTCAAGAACTCGCTTTTTCTCTGAATCGTTCAAAATAGATGATGCCATGGTTTCTGTGGGGAAAAAAATGGTAAGAATTAAAATCACAGGAATAGAATATAATGGTTTTTATTCAGATTTTAACGCTTTCAAGTGGTCTCGCCGGTTTTTATCTATCTCTTCTAGTTTTTGCTCTACAGGGGGGGGGGGCAATCATTTCCTGACACCCCGTACATAAATTAACCATTTTGTTGGTACAGAAATATGAATTCTTAAAACTGAAGATAACTGATACGTTCCTGTTACGTACAAAATGGAAGAATATAGGTTCGTAAAAGCCTGGAAGGACAGAAAGTGATGATCACCACTCGCTTTGAATTTGACAACTTTTATCTCCATCTACGAATGGAAGATCGTGCAACACGCGAAGTCATAGTAATAATGAATAATTAATTTTTGAAAACTTTAGTGAATAATATTTTACTGTAGATAACGTTGTTGCTTTAGTAACTTCATTTTTGCAGTTATTATTTTATATTTTTCTCTCGTTTTTATTATTCTACAAACTTTTGTTATTTCATCTCTAAATATGATTAACTCTTTAAATATTCTTAATACTGTAAATGAAATAAGTGAATCTCAAAACTTGAAAAGTAACGTCGTCTTAGTGGATAGCTTTTTAAACAAAATGTACAGTAATGGCACACTGTCCTTAACTATAAATATTCGCAGTCTCTCAAACCATTTTGTGAGTTGGCAGTTAATCCGCAAATACTACAAGACATTTCGCTGCGGCACTACCGTTATATTAACTGAAATTTAATTGATATATAATTACTGTAAAATATTTTCTAAAATCCTAGGCTGTACAAGCTATCATATAATGTAGAACTAGCAGTGGCGATGAGCCATATTTACATAAACTCAGTGCAAATGTAAATGAATCGAAGAATTAACAAGCAGAAATCCTCGCAATAAGAATAATACTCTCAGCATCCGCTATTGAGATCTAGGCGTCTGCCAATCATAAGCCGGTAACTACCGATTTTTATTACAAATGTAGCGCAGATTTTAATCTCTCGCCAATCGGTAAAAACTGTATCATCGTAGATTACGTGCGGGTCTCACTATGGACCATTTAAATAATAATATCAGTTTGTAACGAATTCTGCTCGATTAGAAAACGGACGATAGATAATAGAATAACCACAAGATAATGTGAAATATTTTTAGAAATGTTGCAAAATACACGCGGCGACAGGGTCGCACATGTTTTATCACGATACAGAATGATACAGAATGGCTTAGGCTAATGAATATTTTCTCTGGTGTTTTCCATAGTTACAACGCCACCCGTACGATATTATAGTAATTGAAAAAACATGGAGCCCACGAAAGAGCATATTCGACATGTGATGCTGTATGAGTTCCATAAAGGATCTAACGCTAGTGAATCCGCAAGAAACATTCGGAGTGTTCATGTAAATGATGATGTGAGCGAATGGATGTGTAGGAGATGGTTTGAGAAGTTCAGAAATGGAGACTTCAATCCGAAAGATTATGAACGAACAGGACGACCAAATGAGTTAGATGAAGAGTTGCTGAAAGCAACAGTGGAGGAAAACCCAACGGTAACTGTAAGAGAACTTGGCCTGCAACTCAGCGTTAGCCATATGACCATTCATCGTCATTTGAAGCTGTTAGGAAAAGTAGTGAAGGTTGGAAAATGGGTTCCGCATGATTTGTCAAAAGCGAATCTTCAACATTGAATTGATATTTGCACATCACTGCATTCTCGGCAACTGCAGGCACCGTTTTTGAATCGGATCGTCACTGCGGATGAAAAATGGGTCCTCTATAACTATTAAGCTTCGACATTAGTGGCTTAGCCGTGAAACAAAGCCTGAACTTCAGCCAACGAATGGACCCCATCCAAAGAAAATTTTGCTATGCGTTTGGTGGGATATGCAAGGAATTATTCATTTTGAGATTCTGCCAGATAACCAAACAATCACAGCTGTAGTATACTGCCAACAACTCCAACGATTGAAGATGGCATTACAAGAAAAACGTCCTGCATTAGTTGATCGCAGAGGTGTTCTATTCCACCAGGATAACGCGCCCCCTCACACTGCTCGAGTCACCACTGCCCAATTGGAGGCATTTGTTTTGGAAAAAAAAATGCCTCATCCACCTTATTCTCCGGACATCGCACCTTCAGACTACCATTTATTCACAAGTCTGCAATACCACCTAGATGGACAAAAGTTTCAGTCCAGGGAAGCTATCGAAAACGAAATGATCGCTTTTTTTAATTCGAAACCAAGGGATTTCTTCGAACGTGGCATAAAAAAAACTTTTCTACAGGTGAGAGGAGGTTATATGAAAAGAAGGGAATTATATTGATGATTAATTTGTCATTGTCATTTAATTTTTGTTCTGAATGAACTAAAAAATCGAGCAGAATATATGTTACAACCTTATAATGATGGAATTTCCTTCACAATATCGTGACTGCAAGCGGATTTAATTTAACCATTACAAAGTCAACAAGACTTCACAATGGCACTGGAAATTCGATTCCACAAGATTAAATGTTCGTGCAGACTTCATTCAACTGCATCTCTCGTGTTGCTGTACTAATACACTGCTAATCATTCTGTTCTGTAGAAAAGAGAATATAAATTGAGTATAGAAATTTTAGCAGTAAAAATAAACAAAAGACGATAATTTCTCTAATTAATTTTAGTGGTGTAGTAAAAACAGATACATTTGAATGAAGTGTAAAATACTCGTATATTAATGAAAATATTCAATAGAAATTTTCATATTAAATGGGAGGAAAAAAAAAGGACCACCCCAGTATTCATTGTAAGTATGAAGTACAAACATTCTTTTTACATTATAGAAAATTGACATTATCGCTGAAGAGACAAAATTTTAATGCAGTTACTGAAAAAGGGGAAATTCGATTACTATTAAAAAGTTAATAAACAAAAATTCAGTCGCAAAGGTGGCCAAATTTTAAATTAATTCTTTTTAAATATTGGTCCCAATACGATAGATTCGATTCCAAATACTGACTGTCACCACTAAAAATACATGCCACAACCCAACCAAATTCACTATCCAATCCAAATGACACCATCAGCAATAAGGAACTTGAAAAATAAAAATACTAGTACAATTCTGGTGAAAATATGCAAGTTACAAATACAAATTATTATTTGGTAAAATTTAAATTTCACGCTCAAAACTCCTGAGTCCGTAACTCAGGGTATATGTGTAACTAGGGATTTCATGAAATCCCTAAAGTGTTGAGAGATTTCGTGTAAGTTAAGTCGTGATATTTTCGTTAGTTTTAACGAAAATATCACGATTTAACCTAACCAATTTTCAAGGACGTACAGTTGACCTAACGAGGCATTCAATAATTTTCCCGTAAGTTTAACGAAAATATCACGACTTAACCTTGCATGAAATCCCTGAACATTTTAGGGATTTCTTGAAATCCCTAGTTACATAGATTCCCTGTAACATACACACTTCTTGACTACCTAAAGGAAACTAGAGTATACCCTAAATTCAAATCGAGTATCCCTTATTACACTCCATCCAACGACCATCCTATTTCTATAGTTACAACTTTGAGTAAAATATTTGAAAAATCGTATAAAAAGAGAGCCATTCTTATTTTAATTAAAACATAATTTGGGTTTTGAAAGGAAGTATGGGTGATAGGTCCTGGATACATACAGCTAATCGTCAGTACGTAAAGTTAAAAGCTATTTTATCCGGCAACGCGGTGCTAGAAAGTGAGGTTCCGTAAGGATCTATTCCTGCCATCAATATTTGTAATTCACGTCGGTTAATTTCCATCTTTCAGCCATGTATTAAATTGCGTACCCGTGATTCTGATTCTTCGTTAAACCGTGGTCCCTTCTATCGTGTTATGACCCTTAGCTATTAGAATGAAGACAAAATTATGGATTATATTATTAATAACCTTTAATAGTCTAATTTAAACCCGATAGCGTGGTGTTTAACGGAGAGTAATTTAAATGAATGAATGGTGATTGAAGAGATGAAAATACAGGACCCGTGTACCCATTTTGTCGACAGGATATTCTCTCGACACTTTAATAAACTAATTTAACTTCACCCAACTTCACCCAAGTTAATCCAACTCGACAAAACTTAACGATTAAATGTCATGTCATGCGTTATGGCATGGCGAAATGTTGTTAGTTCGAAAATAAATTAAGCTTTGCGCTCTTATTTTATAGAAAGAATACTGACGAGAGCGTAAAGGAAATCATTATAAATGAATGAAAGGCGTGCTTGAGTTTTTTATCCACTAGTAGCTGAAGATGCGGCAATTATCGATTATATAATTAGTGCTAATTAATCGGCTAAACTCCAGTTCATATTTAGTTGATTTCAAACCCTTTCAAGCGTGTTCCAAAGTACTTTATATTCTTTGTTACCTTTTCATACCATTATGATGATTTAAAAAGCCTAAAATACATTGTCTAAATTCGTTAATCTTGTAACCACGTTTACTATATGGTCTATTGACGATTCAGAATATAGAAAGAAATCTTTTCCAATATATCTTTCAACTTAGTTTGATTTTTGTTTTGAATGAATAACAAAAAATCCTTTATCTTATTATGCATTCTTATCAATTTATAATATAAATCTGTAAAAAAGAGTGCGATGATAGTCGAAGTTTAGTGAAAAAGCGGACATAGGCCAAAGCAGAACTTGTGAATATGTTTACTCAGCTGCTTGTTCAATCCCGCCCTCTTTACTCTCAGTGTACACACATTAGCTCGAGCCTGACATTTCATATTGTGTTTGCGACCATATTGAGCAGTTAGGTTGTTGAGTGTGACGTCCTTTTAAATAATTATGGCAAGTGCCGACGATTTCAAAATTCCCATTAATTCAAAAGTTGTTTTATGTTTACGAAGATATTGTGAAGTTCTTTTTAACTTAATTTCTTGTCCCAAACAAGTAGGGTGTGTCTACTTTGAGAAAGTTAGCCCTGACATGCGCTAGTACATTTACATAACTGATAGACTAAATGATCTAATGTAGAATTTATTCAAGCGTTGATGCCTCGCTTGATTTGCATACCTAATTCAAGATTAAATTTTGGGGGTTCTAAGGAGCGTCAATATGGTTCCAGTTCAGTCCAAATATTTAAAATCGCTCGTTATATCTGATCTTATGATGATTCTAAATTTTACAAAAAAAAAAAAAATGTCTCCATGGTCATACCTTGTATAATAATTTTAACTAGATATGTTTCTCATTTATGATTAGCGAGTATATTCATTGTTAAATTTAGTCCTTTGTTATTTGTTATCATAATTGGGAGTTATAATTTTTGAACTGGTTTATTTACTACTCTTATACACTGGAAGCGAGCAAGACCAAGAACCAAATAGTACAAATGAAGATTCGGCACATAATTCAGAGAACCACCTCAAATGGTCAGTCTCTTTGGGTGCATTATTTTGCCTTTTCTTATGCACGGCTTACCATTAACACATTGACCAGTTTCCTTTTGTTGGGTTATTTTATGTGGCCCATTAAATGTCATTAAAATTTGTTTGTGTTTGGCATTAAACATACATTGTTTCCGGTTTATTTTTAATGCTTAACAGTTTAAGGACAAGTAGGGTAAATTTAAAAAAAATAATTGTGGCGTTTTTTAATAACTAATGCAAAGAACTAACTGTTCCTGCCTATATTAATATTAGTATTCTCAATAATGACTCGTTAATTGTCGCTAAGTTGATTGGTTAAAGTAAGGCGTGTTTGTGTACAATAGGTGTGTACCAGATTTTAACTTTCTTCAATGATAAATGCAGAACTTCACTTTTACGTGGAGGTCGAAATGTAACGACAAAACCCACACTAATAGACAAGAGTTTATTTCCACAACACTTTCGATGCCCACTGGCATCCTCTTCGGGTGGATACAGAAAAATGAATGTTCGTTTTTCTGTATCCACCAGAAGAGGATGCCAGTGGGCATCAAAACTCTTGTGGAAATAAACTCCCGTCTATTAGTGTGGGTTTTATTGTCACATTTCCTTCAATGATTTGCAAATGTTTATAAACTGAGGGTGTGCGATTCGAATATTTTTATTTTATTTCGATTCGATTCGGCCATTTATTTTCGATTCTCGATTCGACTGCGACTGTGCACTGCATTCACCTATACTTTACAATTTACATGCACCAGCACCAACAGAACAACATACATGCACCAGCAACAACATACTGAAAAGCGTAATAAACAACTGAACCCAAAGAACTGGTCCAAACTTGTCATACCGCAAGGCGCGCGCACGTGATTCTGTGACATCACAAAATCAAAAAGCTGATCATGCGCATTGAGTGCACTCAGATCTTTATAAAAGCGTAATCTCTCAAATATCAAACTATTTTATAACGTTGTTATTATATATTATATATATATATATATATATATATATATATATATATATATTTATTTATTCAATTGTTATTCCACGGTTTCGACATTCCATGGTTTTGGGGTAGTGCCAGTTTATCGTCTCGACAGGTTACAGTTAGCGAATCGAAGAATCGAAGAATCGAAATTTTTTAGCTCTAAGTCGGGTCGGATTTCGATTCTTTTACTGAATCGACCCGAATCGACATTTTCGATTAATCGCACAGGCCTATAAACGCAGCGTTTTCAAGTCTTATTTCATTCGACTTTGGCTTTTCTTGCGTTCGCTTGCCCCATTCAGCTTTCTGAACTCAAACTTCAAAAACTATATTTAGGAAAAGAAAACCATTTACAAATGGCGAAAAAATTGACTGTTTTTCTATATGCAACTAATTTAGAAATGTGATATCCAGTTAAAATATTTAACTATTTTTATTGGAAAACGCTGGCAGAAAAAGTATGGAAACGTTTCAGGCAAATTCGATGATGGGATTCCGATCATTGGCTAAGTAAGGAAAGTAAAATAACAAATAACAGTAATAATGAACAACTGGTGAAAATTTATTGAAATACAGGGTGGGCCGTAAGTTTCCATACATAGGAAAAATAAACATTTTTTTATGGACAACCATTTTTATTTATATAATATGCTCTACATGGTTGCCATTGTTTTGAAAACACATTTCAATACGTGTTCCCCACTGTTGATGAACACGCATTAGCACAGTTGACGTTATGCTTGTAATGGCGTTGGTGATACGTTCCTTTAGATGATTTATGTCTCGTATCTTTTCCTGATACACCATGGCCTTCAAGTGCCCCCAAAGATAGAAATCAAGGGGGGTGAGATCTGGGGATCTGGGAGGCCACTCCACAGGACCACGCCGACCAATCCAAGCATCCGGAAACTGCTGCTGATCCAAATACCGACGTACGTGAAGACCATAATGAGGTGGAGCTCCATCTTGCTGGAAGTAAACTGGGAAGTTACCTTCCTCGTTTAGCAGGGATGGGAAAATCTCTTCTTGCAACATGTTAAGATACCTTTCGGCATTAAGATTTCCACTGACAAAAATTGGTCCAATAATTCTGTCACCCCATACATATCCCGGCCCACACCATCACTTTACCGGCACCTTGCATCTTCGTCGGACTCAGCCAGTTAGGGTTAGCATTACTCCAATAACGTATGTTTTGCCGATTAACCTCTCCATTGACGTAAAAATTTGCTTCATCAGTAAACAAGATCTTACGTCAAACGCATATTCTTAGGGTATCTGAAACATAAAAACAAACGTTTAATTTTCCCTATGTATGGAAACTTACGGCCCACCCTGTAGTTGAGTATTGTTCGATAAAATTAAATTTTGCTCTTATTTATTGCCTATATGAAACGTTACTATATTTTAAATTAAAAGAAGAATAATAAATGAAATTAGATTTAAAAAGGTATGGTAACTTTTAGAATATTTGGCTTTTTAAACAATGGGAAAGTATTACTTTGTCATTATCACTGCTTCAGAGGATTCGCAGGCCATTTTCATGAATGACCTGAATCACTGATTTGAGCTATCCCATTTTGCAATGCCACCCATACAAGCATGGGTGAATGAATGAATAATACAGGGTAAGAAGTGAGTTTTGATGGTCTCAGTTTGCAGAATATGAATAGAAATCTTGATATGCTGCACGTGACTGTTCTTATTGTTCATCTAAATGTCAATCACTTCAATTTCATTCACCCTTGCAACAGCAGTGTTACCGATTCCTAACTGATAATTGTATTCATATGCTTTCTGGTAATAAGCCTGAGTTTGCTTGACTACATCTCCTTTATGAACATCCTCTAACCGACAGTTGTTTTCAGTTATCTGTGTATAATTTAAAATGTGTACCGAATTTCGTGTAGTTAAAAGATGAAAACAATTAACATGAATTAAAAATAGTAATGGACCAAGAATAGATCCTTGTGGAATTCTTGTGACACTACATGACGATAACTGTGTAACCTGGACCAATCATGCATATTTCGGTAAAGATTCGTTTTAACGCCCCCCCCCCTCGTTTTTGACCCGAAAACATATTTTTCTGGCGTATTTTGTTCAAAGCTGATCTTCATTTCCTCGGGAAAATCCCCATTTTTGAGGAAATGACGATATGACATATCTTCCAAAAATGACGATTTTTACCAGAAAAATGAAGGTCAGATTTGAACAAATCACGCACAAATACATCAGGAAAATGTTTTCGTGTCGACAATTATAGGGCAACCCGTGGGGAATTTTGGGTGGGAGGAAAGGAGGGGACCTAACCTAACCCGTGGGGAATCGGGGGTTTTGGTGGGGGGGGGGGAAGGAGGGGACCTGACATGACTAACCTAATTCGTGGGGAATTGGAGGTTGTTCAGAATCAAACTTATTTGAAATAGGCGCGAGGCATTGAGTGAGTGATGCGAGGGTGGAGAGGATGGTGCGCTATTGGTCAGTTTTAAAATGAGCATGGTGATTGGCCAACTGCGGCATGACGTCGTCGCCATCACGTCTTTTTTTTTTTTTTTAAATTTATCAAATTTTATTTTCGTCATTTCCTCCAAAAAAATTACTTTCCCAGAATGTAGAAAGATAGTTGAACGCATATGAAAAGTGAAAATAGCAGAAAATTAACTCTTTCTATCGAAAACGAAAGGGACGTTAAAACGAATATTAACCCATATTTCTTCTATGCTCTATATGTAAGGTTTATGCAATAAAATTTCAGTTGAAGAATGTATTGTAAGTAAGAGTTCGGGAAAGTGTTACAAACTCAGCCTGGCAGTGATGAAAGAGGTGATGAGTTGAACAAGGAATACAAAAACAACGTTAAACGAGTGGCAAAAAGAAAAAAAAAAGAGGGATGAACACTTGGGAACGAAGATTAATGACCAGTATGGGGAACAAAAAGGTATTCTGGAAAGAAATGAGAATGAGTTGTATGCAAGTTGAAAAAAGGAAAGTCGGCATGGGAAATAATGGGATATATAACGAAATTATTAAATGTGGAGGTAGAAATATTTCTCAGTGGCTGCGAAAGATTAGTCAAATGGTGGGAAAGGTTATTTCAGATAATTACTAAAAAATTAAAGTTGTACCACAATACAGATATAAAGATGAAAGTATAATTATTACACTAAATTCAATCTTAAGTATATATACGGAAGTGTTGACAGATGGAGTAAAAAAGATTATAGATCCGTTGGTTGGAGATGAACAAGGCATATGATATCAGTAGTAAGTTAAATGCAGTAACGAATTTTTGTGTGGGTAACAGTCCTTGTCATGGGTGCGATAAAAATCATGGTTGGAAGTGCTTCAGCAAGAGTTTAAAATATGGAGGTGTACTGATGCCACATTTGATGTTATGGATAGAGAAGCTTGTTTGGCACGATAGTGCATCATGAATTGAGCAGTCGAGATAAATAACACTGGTATGCATATGAAATTTTTTTGTCTGCTGTGAGGGTTTTTTCAACTCATATTATATAATTCGACCATGCTGAATTCGAAATGAATGGACAGGTGGTTTTTTCTCTATTGGCCATTTATTAAGTCCAATTTTATCCCCAAATTTATTGATTTTTTTAGCTTAAACACTGTAGATACGAGTAATATTATAAGAACACTCGTGAAAAATGAAAACATTGTGTGAATAAATACTTTTATTCATACAATGAATATGGAAAAAAGTTTATTGAGGAAGGAATGAAGTTTTTTTGGCTTTCCGTCTGTGTTTTTCTTCGGGCACGTCTCGCTTCAAACACCAGCAATAGTCCGCCAGCATATTGATATCCCAGTTTCCCTGGTACCTCTCTTCCATTATTTTGATATCTTGGTGAAATCGTTCACCCTGTTCCTCACTACAGGGTGTCCCGTAAGTCTGGACCCATAGGGCAAAATTAATAAAATTACAAAATAGTCCAAAAATTTATTACATAATCTGTTCAAAGTGTCCGCCGTTGTGTCGCACACATAGTTCAAGACGCAATCTCCACTGCGATAGCACTTTCTGAATCACAGTCGCAGAAATTTCTTGACACGCCTCCACAATGCGTGCTTTAAGGTGGAAAATGTTCTGAATTTTGACCTCGTACACTTTGGCTTTCAAGTGGCCCCACAAATAAAAATCCAGCGGAGTAAGATCAGGGCACCTTGGTGGAAACTCAACATGTCCTCGTCGTCCAATCCAGTGTTCTGGAAACTGTGTGGTAAGGTAATTTCTAACCGTCGTGGCGTAATGCGGAGGGGCGCCATCCTGCTGAAACCACTCCGGGTAGTCGCCTGCTGGGTTCAACATGCTTGGAAATGTTTCCTCCTGCAACATCTTGAGGTACGTGTCACCGGTTACCGTCACGTCAAAGAAAAAGGGACCAACGATTCTGTCTTTCCATATCCCACACCAAACCATGAGGCGTTGGGCACCTTGTTCCTTGGAAGGATCAAACCAATGAGGATTTGTTGGTGACCAGTATCGAGTGTTCTGACGGTTGACTTCCTCAGAAACATAAAAGTTCGCTTCATCAGAGAACAGAATTTTTGATGGGAACGTCTCATCACTCACGCATTGTTCTTCTGCCCATCGCAAAACTGAACTCGCCTATCAGGATCATCTTCACTTAAACGCTGATGGAGTTGGTTTGTATGGATGCCAGTGATGAAGTTTCAAGATGCGGTGGATGCTGCTCTTGGAGATCCCAGTTTCGCTGGACATGCGTCGAAGTGACTTCTTGGGACTGACAGCGAAGCTAGCCAACACATTGGTACTGGTTTCGTCTTCCGTAACAGTCCTTGAAGGTCCTCTGCGAGGCTTGTCAGCTACGGATCCAGTTTCCTTAAATTTGGCTATCAACTTGCCAACACATCTGTGTGTGATTGGTGCGCGGTCTGGATGCATATTGTTGAATTCTTCGGCCACTTCCCGGTGACTGCGGGTCCCGACCAGCAAAATAACTTGAACTCTCTCCTCTCTAGTCAGTGACATGGTTTCCTGCAACATAATAAAAAAATATATTATAAATCCCTATGGGTCCAGACTTACGGGACACCCTGTATAATCCCCGCAATTTTCAGGAAAATAGTCCAAGTGGGACCACAAAAAGTGCATTTTTATGGACATGCGCGACCCATGAGCTTTGAAAGCTTCCATCAAGTTTTCGACAACGGACTCGTATTCTGGACTTCTACGCTTGCCAAGAAAATCAGTGACAACTGATTTGAATGCCTGCCAGGCATTCTTCTCAGTGGAGTCATTGCGTTTTCGAACTGAGTATCCTTGATCAAAGTTCGAATTTGAGGACCATCAAAAACCCCAGCATTTAGTTTAGCATCAGATATATGAGGAAATTTACTCTCGAGATATCGGAATGCTGAACCCTCCTTATTCATTGATTTGATGAAATTTTTCATCAAGCCCAGCTTAATATGAAGTGGTGGGAGCAAAATTTTTGTTTGTGGTACAAGGGGCACTGAAACGACATTATGCGACCCAGGTTCAAAATTCTCTCTGGCTGCCCATTCACGCTGTGCATAGTGCTTCTCATCCGCTCGGCTATCCCATTTGCAGAGGAAACATGGGTATTTCGTGTATCCCCCTTGCATTCCCAATACAAATGCCACAATCTGAAAAAAAATGAAAATATTTAAAGAATTTAGAGAATTTGTTCTATAAGATAAAAAAATCTATGCATTGGACTGTATCACTTCTGTGGGGAAGTTAAGTGTTTTATACGCTCTCAAATAACCTTTGGAAAAACAACATAGTCAATAGCAATAGTTTACTTATGATATTAGTATTACCTTCAAATCTCCACAGATCCTCCAGTTATGTTGGTCGTATACGAGAGCATCCAGTAAAATTTTCATGTTATCGTAGCTCTCAGTAAGTTGTACGGAATGTGCTACAGGGACTGATGCAACCCTATTCCCAATGTTGAGAAGTACTGCTTTCAAACTTCGTTTAGACGAGTCTATAAATAGCCTCCATTCTGATGCGTTATATGGCAGGCCCAAGGATTCGATTAGCCCCTCAACATTGCAGCAGTACACTAAGGAAGAGGTATTTTCGTGCACTGCAAAAAACTTGCGGAATTCTTCCTCTCGTTTCCTATACCAGGAGAATGTTGTTCCCGGAGCCAGCAAGTTGTCCTCTCGAAGTCGTGAGCCCAAGATCTCGGCAGCTAATTTGGAAAGTCCTAAATCCCTGGTAAGATCATTAAGTTTGGCCTGGTTGAGAGGCCTCGGCTCATTTGAAGCGGTATTTTGAGGTATATACGACTGGGATTGGTCATTGGTCATTGATTCATCATCGAAGTCCAGGGTTTGAGGTGGGTCGGGTATTGGAATTCCAGGACCATGGGGTACAGGTCTCATAGCAGAAGGAATGTCAGGGTATACAACAATGTGTTTATTCTTCTTGTTAACTCCTGAAAATAGAAACACAGAAACATGGATATAAAACTTGCATATGAAATAGAAGCAGCATTCAGACAGTGGCGGCTCGTGAGGGAAGGCTGCGGTCTGTAAGATATGAAATAGGTCGATGGAGTCTGTATATTTTCTTTCTTTTTCATTCATATTGTCCCTTCGGGGACAATATGAATGAAAAAAAAGAAAATATACAATCATTGTATATGTAAATGTAACTTGTATAACAATATGTATGTGTAAATGTATTTTCTATAACAATATGTATATGTAAATGTATGATTACCATTATGGTGAATATTACATTATGGTGAATATTATGTCGTTTCATACGAGGATTTCAAAATATTTAAGAAAAATAAATTTATAAGCCCACCTTGGAGGTTTGTCATGCAGAAATAGCAATCTGTCACGTGATCCTTTCCTTCTCTCCAAATCATGGGAATTCCAAAAGGCAAAGATTTCGCTCTGCCTTTGCTCCATCTTCTCAAATTTTCAATGCACGTCTTGCAGCACATATGAGGGGCGAAATTTTTGTCCTGGTTCCCTAGCTTAATTCCAAAGTATGCTCTATACATTGTCTTCGCAAATTTAGTGATTTGGGACTGGTTATTTGGCATGGTAACCGTCCCACATATGTAGCAGAATCTATTGGGATCATTTTTACACGCTCTATTCATTATGAAATATTTTATCTATATGCCTGAAAAGTAAAATAAGATATTATACAAGTGAAACAAGTTATGATAGATGTTACTGTTCCAATTCCACTGACAAAATCACGAAAAATTCTATTTTACTTATGAGGCCATAGCCGGATAACCTGAGCTGATTGAGAAAAACGGATTGCAGATTCGAAATCAGCAGGAAAATCTCTATAAGAATCACTTACAAAACCCTTGACAGCAAAATTGATGCATACCAGTGTAATTTTAGTAGTATGATAGATGTTAAACGGATTGACCGTATGAGAAATGGATATGTGGAAAAGGCGTGCATCGAAAAAGTCGTTAGAGATGAGAATGGAAGGCGGTATGTGCTATGTTGGTATGGTCATGTTCAAAGAAAGAGTAATGATAAAATTATGAAAAAGGCGGCTGCCTAAGTGTGAGAACACCACTAAAAAGTGAATGAATGTAATTAGTAAATGTGGTGGTGGTGATTCATGAGTGTGTCAAACGTTAAGTAGGAATGGATGTGGTTTGTCGAGGTGTGTAAATGGAGACGTTGGCCTCACTGACGTACCACTAGAAGTCTACCCCACCCTTGTCATGAAAGGTAACAAACTCCAATGTTGGGGTGGCACATTATTTCCGGTAGTGATCCCAATATATCACTGCGTGTGTAACTGATTTGGATGCTCTCGGTCCCAAGTTCAAGCATCTTTATCACTTCAATGGAAATGGGTTCTTAGGTAGTGTTTGTATGTACTGTATATATGTACGAAAGTGTCAAAATTTTTTGATAGTCTTTTCCAAGACTGATTTTAGCCGTTTCAGTTCTTGCAGGCATTTTATAATAGGATGCTTACTGTATCTTCCGTGGTATGCGCATCTTTAAACAGATTTTTAATGAAATGTATTAAACCTGTTGTTGTTGTATAAAGCTTTTTAAAATACTTATTCGAAGTTCAAAATATGGAAATAGGTAATTGGATGGGGTGTTAGGGCTGTTTCATTTGAATTTAGGGCATCACTTTTTTTAATAATTAAATTTCACCTTTTTATTAACGATATTAAAGTTTGTTGTTAACCGTTTGTTTGTTCAGTAATAATGTAATTTTCCCATAAATTAAATAGTTTGTGCTTCTACGCTCAACGAATGCTAGGATTCGTTTTTTCTCATTTAATATGAAAATTTATATTCATTAATTAATGAGTTTAAAACTTTATTCTGATGTCGTGGTTGTTTGTATTTTTCTGCTCCATTCAAAAGAGCATTTCTTTCGTGAATTTTTTATTTACTCGTATTATAGCTCTAATTTTTGTAATCAACTTAACCCATTTGTGTACACACACAAAAAAAATTAACACGATATATGCAGGTTGATGATGTGCGATATTCAGTAATATATAATATATAATAATAATAAAACACGAGATGGTGAGTCGGGACCGCACGCAAATTTGATCCAGCGGAGTTGCATTTCCAATGCAATTCAGACCTTGACCTTGTAATAGCTGAACTAAATCCACTTTGTCATGATATTGTAAAGGAAATTTCTATTATTATTTACATGTCCAACGATTTTATATTTTACCTGCACCGACATAGTTTTTGCTAACTGATGAGATTAAAATCTGCACTACATTTGAAACAGAAGTCGACGACTTACAGGTTCAAGATTGATATATGCCAAGAATTGAATAACGGACATTGAGAGAATTAATTTAATTAAAAAGGTTTTTAAATTAGTTTACTAGGTAATTCTTTGATAAATTTTGATGATGCAGTTGAAATTAGTTACATCTCCTCTATTACTTAATTATATGGTGTAATGAGATTAAAAATACTTTGTCATTTAACAGTTTTAATTAATTACAATGCCCATGAACTGATATTTCTGGTTAGCTGTCAACTCTTCGGAAATGGTTTGGGACAGACTGGGTTTGTTCACACGTGAGGACAGATTTAATTCGTTAGTTTCTATTTCAAAAAAATGTGTCTTGAAATGTAGTTACTGTTGATTAAAGTTTGAGATTCAGCCGTTTCACTTACAATACACAAAGTACTTTGTGTTAATCATGACTTTACTCTGCTAACTTTCAGCGATCTTTAAGTAATAATACTAAGGAAAATATAGGATGATTTTTTTTATTAAAGAACTATGAAATACTAGGGGCACTCAATATATTTTGCCCCACCCTTTTTTCTTAGCTAAATAATAGGCCATGGGGCTGAAATGTCTTTTGGGCCGTAAGTTTGAGGTTTCTGAGCTTCACAACCTGATTTTTTTCAGTTTGAACCTCCCCCTCCTTGTATAAAACCGCTTTTAAGCGCCCTTGTATAAAAACGATGGTTAACGCAGTTTCGAAAATGGCGTCTAACAGTGATGTGTCGTAAACAGATAGCTGTTATCGAGTTCTTAACCGCAGAGAAGGAAACAATTGGAAATATTCACAAACGTCTACAAAACGTTTACAGAGATGATGATGATGTTCATCGAAGCACAGTTAGGCGCTGGTCTAAACGTGAGATCATCGGAGAGAGGGAGAGCCAACCTCGATGATGAACCACGCAGCGGTCGCCCGGCATCGGCTGACATCTCGCATACACTGTGCAACGTGTTAACAGCATCATTCGATCAAATCAGCGTGTCACGTACAAGGAGCTATCACTGGAACTAGGAATTAGTGAAGGAAGTGTGAATACGATAATTCAGCAACTGTGATACTCAAGTGTGTTCACGGTTTGTTCCTCGCGAACTGACTGACAAGATCACGAAGCCCAAAGAAAAGAAATTGCTTTTGAATCATTGGTTCGATACGAGACAGAAGGGGATGACTTCCTTTCATGAATTGTGACACGGGATGAGACTTGAGTACACCATTTTGAATCTGAAACAAAACGCCAATCCATGGAGTGGCATCACGCAGACTCCCCACACAAGAAAAAGTTCAGAATGGCACCCTCTGCACGAAAGGTTATGGCTACCATCTTCTGGGACATGAAAGGGGTGATTTTAGTGGACATTATGAAGAAAGGACAATCAACTCAAGAGGCATATATTGCTACCCTACAGAGACTCCAGAGATTTATAAAGCAAGTTCGACCGGAGAAAAAACTGGAAGACGTCCTTCTTTTGCACGACCACACAACAGTTTGCAAACAAGAGGCCATCACAAAAATGCGCTTGCCTGTTACCCCCACCCTCCATACAGCCCGGATCTGGCACCTTCAGACTTGCATTTGTTTGAGCCAATGAAGGATGCTATTCGTGGAAGAAAGTTTGAGTGACGATGAGGTTGTTGAGGAGGTGGCTCCAACGGAACCCAGAGGACTTTTACCAGCAAAGAATAAAAGCCCTTGTTTCGAGGTGGAGGAAAGCCGTAGAAAAGGATGGAGACTGTGTGGAAAAATAAAAACTTGTGAAAAAGGGTATGGAACTACTAGTGTACAAAATTTCTGGAACTTACAAGAAAACTTGGAAAGGGAAAGGAAAAAAAAAAAAAAGGGTGAGGCAAAATATATTGAGTGGTCCTCGTATTATTAAGGGTTCTCGAATAAAAAGTTCACCCTGTATGTATAAAATAATTATAGTAAAGATTGTACTACAGTTCAAACTCAATATTAAACTTTCTACATTAAAATTAGAGTTTGCTTAAAGGTTTTAAAAAGTACTTGTTGCTTATAACTTAAATGGGTAGACGATTCGTAAATGAAGAAAAGTTGACAAATTTGAACCTAGTCTAGATCGTCACTTCAGGTTTTTTATGAACGAACATTTTGTCTCGTTCCAATAATAATAAGTTGCCTTTCTGTATCCACGGCGTGATTCATTAGTATACATAGTCATTTTAACTTGGGCCACCATGCTTGTGGTTTCAGATATTTGTCACTTCACTCAATTACCGTTATCAACTAGTCTTTGGTCTCATTGGGTCGGAGCGATCACTTTTTGACGGGGTTTATCGCTAAAAAGCTACTCTGCTGTACTTTGGCAAGGACTTCCTTACCCATTCGAAAGGTCTTTCTCAATTCTTTTTCGCCGGATCAGGGAGGACAGTTCAGTTTACAGGATGATGATGATGATACCCTCTCCACCCACCCCTTAATAGGAAAGGGAATAATGAATTTTGTGTTCTTGACGGTTAATAAATGATTGATTAATTTTAAGTTGTTACTTTCAATACTCTAGTTGAAGTGTGCCGGCAGTGAAATTCGAACTTCATGGGGGGGGGGGGTACATTTTTAGGGACTAGTACAGTGTTCATAAAGTCACGCAAATGAATATGGTGATGACTATCATATTCACTTGCGGTGATTTCATGAAGATCTTGTACAAGGATTTTGTAGTTTGGCTATATAGAAAACGGGGGGGGGGGGGGGGGGATTAAATGCGAAAACCATCGCACAATCAGATCTTAGAGAAACAAGTTTCATTATTTTAATAAACGTACACATTTGAAAACCAATCATTCGCTGATTACAGAAAATTCAATACTTCGTTCACTTGTTTATTTGGTACGCAGTTGACGTAATCGATCCAGAGTCACATTTCTTCAATTTACATATAGGAAGAGCCAAGAAAAACTACGGAGTTTTTAATGTACGTCAAAACTAAAATCATTAATGTATTCTCCTTTGCAGATCAGAGAGAGAATACCTGAAGGATCTTTTGGACAATATTTGGAGACAAAGAAGTAAACGTAGTGTCGGCAACTGAGGAAAAGATAGAATTTTTCTTGGACTGAGATAAAAGAAGCTACTACCGTCCTTTTAATGTTCGAATTGCTCCAACCGATAAGATTATCCACAGCACTGTTAAGAAAAACAAGGGAACAGTTCTAAATCAATATAGGGAAGCATCGAGAAAGCCACGAACCAGCCGCAGGTGGTCACAGGAGCTGGTTTGAAACCCACATTTTCGAGGAGGATCATGAAGAGCGACTTCAAAATGTACCCCTATAAAATTCAGGTGGAACAGAAGCTAACTGATCAGCGCAAAGATGCCCGAGTAGAGATGTGCACCAAGTTCAACGAAAGGAGCAGGATGTGGACTGGATCAAGAACGTGTAGTTTACAGACGAAGCGCATTTTCATTTGAATGGTGTGGGGAACTCTCGGAACTGTAGGTATTGGGGAACTGAACCACCTGATGAATTTGTAAAGAAACCCCTCCACCGTGGGCAGTGCAAGTTATCAGAAACCAATTATCGAGAGGTTATCAGAAATTCTTACACTACACTACGACGACACCGGAGACTTGGAGGAGGATCATGCTGAACCCACAGAGACCGAAAATTAAGTCCCCGGCGTCGTCGCAGTGTGGTGTAGGAATTTCTGATAATCTCTTGGTAAAGCTCCTTGCTGATTATTATCTTCAAACCACAGGAGCAATAATGCCCTTTGGACTAAGAGTGCACCACGCCGTGCGCTTCGCACTGTAGAGAGGTTTCTTTACAAATTCATCAAGTGGTTCAGTTCCCGAACTATTTAAATGAAAGTGCACTTCGTCTGTATCACCTGAATTTTATAAGGGTACAGTTTCAAGTCACTCTTAAAGATGTGGGTTTCAAACCCAGCTCCTGTGACCGCCTGCCGGAGGGCTTTCCAGGGGCTCTGTATCACAGATCGCCGGGATTCAATGTTCGGCTGGTTCGTTGCCTTTCCAATGCTATCCTATCCTATATTGATTTAGAACTGGTCCCTTGTCCTTCAATTTCTTGACAATGATGTGGATAATCTTCATGTCTCCACCACTGACTTGCAGTCCAAGAAAAACTCTACTTTTATCTTTTCCTCAATTGTCAACACCATGTTTACTCTCCAAATCTTGTCTAAAAGATTCTCCAGGTATTCTCTCTGATCTGCAAAGAAGAAAATAATACATTAATAACTTCAGTTTTGACGTACATTCAAAACCGCGTTTTTTTTTCAGGGGTCGGGGGTGGAGAGGGCCTCTCCCTGTACGAGTTTCTTTTGATCACACACTTTGTGCTTGTAAAACTTGGTGAAATTATTATTCTTCTTGCACAGGCGAAACAGGAATGACGAACCGTTGTACTGGCAATCGGCAGTTATCCTAGAAACGTCTGCGGAAGATTCGCCGAGCAACCAATACAGTTCAACAGTTGGCGTTCCAGTTTCGACCTCGTCCGCTATTCCAGCTGCAGCTCAGACTCCCGTCGGCGACTTTGTGGACGAAGAAGGGAATCCTTGCACGAATGTATAAATTTGCCTGTCATAAACATCGAAACATTTATATTAGGTTATCTTTTAGAAACTTAAACCATTGTTTTGTTGTTATTAGCTATCACTTACGGAGCAATGAAACTTATTTTATATAAGGAGTAATTTCATATTGAACTATTTGTACTCTATGTCCGAATAAATATTATGAATGCAATTAGAATGCAGACGTTAAATTTCTCAGTGCTGAGGACAATAATCATTCTGCTTTTATAACTATACGAACTGACAGTAGAGCAAATTTACATTTATACGTAGAGTTAAAAGTGTAACCCTGCTTTGTATTTATACTGAATGATAAACTAACGCACTCACAATTTCAAAACGCGTACAGAGGTTAGGCAAAGTAATGACAGTACTCTCATTTTCGGTGCTGTATTTTCTCATATCATCAGTGACGTTACATACCTCACGGTTGAGAACACGTATTTTAATATGCTGATACCGATTTTTTTTTTTTGTAGAATAAATAAAAATATGTCGCTTGGAAAAGATGTAATGACTAACATGGGCACGATAGTCTTGAGTCCGTTTCATTAGTGTCTCGACATTTAAAGTCGCGTAACTGTTCATGTGCCTCGAGGAACAGTCCTCAAAGTTATGAATACACGGAAGGAAGTGGAAAAAAAACTACATATAGACATTATAGTGAGCGTGAACAAGACTTGACAATAGTCTCCAAACAGTAGTATCAGTCAAAACGATGTTGACACCGACCAGAGCAAAAGCTCGAGTGAAGTTGGAGAGAATAATGGAACACACTTGTGCGGTCTAGTTTTTCATTTCTGTCCATGTATTCACAACCTTTGTCGGGAACTATTCTCGAGACGCAGGAACAACCAAGCGGGCTCCTACCGTCATGTTACCGACTATAAAACCTTATTATGTGAAAGGGACATCCTTTCCGAGAGCCATATGTTTATTTATTCTACAAGAAGAGAAAACAATATGAGTATATTAAAATAGATGATATTCTCAATGTTATATAGATTCACTATCAACTTATAACCCAATTAATTAATGATATCAGAAAAAAAACACTGGAAATGCGTGTTTTTCTATTATTTTGCTTAAACCCTATGTATTATATAATATATTTAATATAGTTTTAGAGTAACAATGATTGATTACCGACTATTTAAAACAACTAAATATGCATTACTATTTAACACATTTCATTAAAGCCATTTTCAATTACCTTCATAAATGTTACTACAGGTGAAGGCAATGTAAGTTCTAACTACAGAATTTACTCGTCTCTACTGTAATATTTGTGACTCTCCCTTTCGGCTTATAGTTACAAACTTGTATGTACGTATTTCATAAACCATCCTTCTCGGGAATCATTCAACTAAATGCTAAATTATATATGTAATAAAAAAAAAGACGTACATATTATGGGGACCCTGGAGTTCGTGTCTAAGGACTAACAGAGGCAGTATGTGATATTAACTTCAAGAATGAGACCTACATCAGAAGAGCAACAGTAGAGTTACTCGGAAAGATTTTTTTTTTTTTCCATCAAAGCATCCTCCCGTCTTAAATGCGAGAAAATTCGAGTCTCATTAGCTCCTAGTTACTCGCTTTATTGCCTTTTCTTTTTCCATCCCATGTTAGTATTCATTGCTGCACATACTATACACACTGTCACATAATTTAAGTAGCTTTTCATTCCATTCCCACGGAGGTGGTATGATATTGTTGGGGGGCGGTTGCTTCGCAAAGGGCTGTAATGGTTAGGTAAAACGTAGATTCTGTGCGGAGAAAAATCTCAAGCACATGCAGTATTATGAAGCTGGTGATCCTGAGCACATTCTGAATTTTGATACTATACATCTTTTAAACATCATTATTTCTGTTTTTTCTTCTGAGGTAAAAGTTCGGTCTGGTTTCAACCACAGCATTCTTAAGACCAATTTTTATGGTTCACTGTCCACCTTGTGACGATTTCCACTTCTCAATAGTGGTTTTCTGGCTTCCACTCTCCCCAGCAGTCCGTTTCCATGAAGTCTTCACTTCTTTCGATATACAGCCATTTGATGTAAAATTGGCAGCATCCTGAATGTTTATATTGGAAACCGATGAGCCTACTTTCGTCCAATTAGCCTATGATCTTTCTCAATGATCCTCCTCTTTCTTCAAAGCATTTTTCTTTCTAACGTTTTCACTCAGAGGAAAAGAATAAGTTCCATTTTTCAATGGAATAATTATCCAAACCATACTGCAAAACTTAACCAGAGATTCTTGGAACAATGTGTGTACTGCAACTAATGAAGTAGCCAGCCGGTCTTAACTCCTTAGACCAATATAGATATGCTGCAGAAGAAATGGATTGAAATACAAAGTAAAAATCACCTTAAATTATGCGATAAGAGTTCACGCAATACATGCGAATGCCAATACGGGAGAATTTTGATGAGAATTAAGTCTTCCTTACTCTTCTGATGTAATCCTATTTCCTGATGTATGCAACTCAAATACCCCTCCTAGTATACACTATATCTTTAATATTGCTCGTACTTTTAAATGCCATTGTAGTCCTGTATACGTAAACTACTAAGGGTAACTACCTAAAATTTTAAAAATATATTAAATTACCTGCAAATCATTTTTAGAATGGAAGTTGATATCCTGGGTCTGGATTGTTTTCTGACGTTCAGACATTTCGCCGTACGCACTGCAACCACTACATTCTAAATGAAAGTTTGAAGACAACAGATCGACGAAGATGCTTTTTTTCAACTAAACTCGGGTTTCTCGACCTGTTAGTGAAGTACATATATATATTTAAAGCATTGCTTTTTAATTGCAATAATGCTAAACTTTAAATTACATTCAAACTGCTTTTATTTACACGCATAAATTAGGCTTAAGACATCCCTTCATGTACTTAATTTTCATTAATGAATTTAATTTACGTAAGACATTTTGAACACATTCACAGTTCAACTAAAAACTAATTTATTGTGAAGGGAATATTGAAGTTTTTATATATTAAAATAGTATTAAGAGATCAATATAATAATGTATGTGCATTAAACACGAGAAAACTAAATAATGGATAGTAAAATACTGTAGTAATAAAAAACGTAAAGACAGACATAATGTGATAGTTTTTGCCTTGGAAATCCGTCCACACGAAGTAAAAATGAACGAACCATAAAAGAGCCACATACCATAATTCTTATGAACTCATTTCTCTCTAGAACTAAGTTTTTATGAAAATATTCGAGTTATATTGATATATATTTCTAGTTTACTGTTTTTTCTTTAAAATATTTATTTCAGTTATAAAAAGAAATGGTTAATTTTTTTTTTTTTACTCTAGCAATTAAATACACTAAATTGAATGAATTTATTTATTCCTTAAAATAAATGATACTGAAGAGATTTACAAGTCGAGTGATCCACTTCGATTTCATATACAACGTTCTTAATCTTATTGTCAGTAATGAGTGCCAGTGTAAAAAAAAAAAGAGTTGGACTTTCAGACCACTTCTTCAGCCCTTTTCTGCTTGTTAGAAAGTTTTTTTTAAACATGTCTCGTCACATCCATGGAGTAGCTGAATAGGCAGTCATCTGCAAACGTGCATTAATTATTTAAAAAAACTGCTAGAATTTTAATTCATTATAAATATATTGCACAAATAAAGCTACTTATTACCAAATAAATGAAGAGGCATTTTATTACGACACTTAAGTACGACTCGCTTAATCCAACACTGGGGAAATATATCCACAAAACTGAGGGACAAGGAAAAGGCGTATGTGGTAGTTATGGATTTGACGAAAACAGAGTGAACAGATCTGCCTTGTGGCTAGTGTTCGAATGTATGGCGTCAATGAAAATTTTTCACATGGGTAGTGCTGCTTGTGTATGAGTTGAGAGAGTTGAATGAATTACTCGCTGTTAAAAGTTGGCGTATAACACGGTCTTGTCACTGAGAAAGAAGGGGAGTAAACAGGTAAAACATGAGAGAATGATCATGGTATGAATCGATAGGAAGCTGGCACATGCGGAGGTGGTTGCTGGACGGAAGCGGTGCTAAGGAGGAGGTTGCCTTACGCGAAAAAGATGGAAAAAGGGCTGCGGAAGGGGTCATCGAGCTGCGCTAAAGCAATTCGACAATTTGCGAGAAAACAAATTTTCTCAGCCAAGTCCTTCTCCCAAACAGTCTCGAAAAAAGACCATCGTCACTCCGTCTGTGGCTTTCGTGCTCGACCGAACTAAACTTTCGAACAGACAATAATCGGCTTTTGTGGTTGCTGTAGTTGAGCAAAGCTTGGGACACAATCTTAAAGATCTTTCGATGTTAGTTAGCATTATCCGGAGAGGTCGGGAGAAGAATCAAAAAGAGGCATCAGCAGAAATCAAGGAAAGCTGATCAGTGAACAATAAAGTACCACTTGCATACATTGGAACAAAGTTATCATCATTGTCAAAATGGGAAAAGGTGGAACGTCTGCCTATCCTCATAACTGGTGTGGGCATTGAGAAGCTCCTGTGTGTCCCGCGCCTGGGAAGTGGCAGGGAGGAAACTATGGCATCTGCTACGGTCACTGCTTTAGAGGAATTGAACCTTGAAGATAACGTTGCATGTCTCTACTTTGACACAACAGCTAGCAACACCGGAGTGCATAGTGGAGCCTGCATTCTTAGGGTAAGAACATAAAGAAAGCAGGCTACCCGCTTGCGGGTTACCAGCGCTGGTAGGCGGACACAGAAGACGCAGGTTTATCTGCGAGTTGTGGTCTAGCTGTAATAATTTTCCAGTTTCTCCGCCTCAACAACACGTCTACACGCGCAGGCAAGCGAGAAAAGAATGTTTTGTTCATTCCGGTAAACTTGTTAGCGCGGGGAACCAGCGCCGACAAGTTTGAACATGTTTCTACTGTGTGCGGCTGCGCTCGATAGCATGGTCACATTCATGACGCTTGTCAGCGCCGGTCAGCGCTGGTAACCCGCAAGCGGGTGTAGCCTGCTTTCTTTGTGTTCTTACCCTTACGGAGCAGAAAATGGGCCGAAGTCTTCTCTACTTCCCCCGTCGCCACAGCATTGATCATCGGGAATGTCTTCCAGAAACTTTTTGGGCCGTCTTCAGGACCAGACATTTCCCTTTTCAAGAGACTTCTTAATAGGTGGTCAGTGATCAACCAGTCAAAGTACCATTCTTACCAGGGTTTAGTTCAGCAGGAATTTACGTTGGAACTGAAGACTAAGGTGCTTGCATTCGTGGCCTCAGCACAACAAAGCTTTCAACCAAGCCATGACTATCAGATGATTGAGCTAGCTGTTATTTTCTTCTCTGAGAATGTTTCAAGCGATTCAAAGCGAGCAATCATCGATGCAATCGCAAAAGAAGTCAGCACAAATACAAAGCAGAGAAAAGAGGCAACCCCTGGGATGGAGCTCCATGATTGTGTAACGTCTCAGTCAAGGTTCCTTCTTGATGCTCTTCGAATCGACCAGTGATATAGTCGAAACTACCATGGCCGAGACCGACCAGAAAAAATGTCTCGAGATCGAGACCATATGCAATTTTTGCATGTATTCAAAATTGTGTAATGCCTAATTCCTAAGCTCTGTATTTCATATTCAGGAATAAAGATTCTGAAGAGGTTACCAAGTGATAATTGCAAAATTTACTCTTAAATTTATTCACAAATTCATAGTCTGACATTTTTCAGCAGTTAACTGCCTACTTAAAACAAGATAAGTGTTCGTTGCACTTGAAGAATATCAACATACTCAGCACATATGCTGATGTTCTGGATCTGTGGGAGCACATTATTACACCCCAACGGCTAAACACACGCTAAACCGGAGAACTGGAGGCAGGTACAGTTAGAATGTTCAATGCCAGATTGGCCAGAGAGGGAAACTTGGCCTGGTTCTGCTGCCGAAACTGTATGGTGGTCACTTCTGTCACATCAGGCTCGTTGATTGTGTCCAGGTACCGTTGTATTTGTACCCTACAGATGGAAGTCTCCCCACCACTTATATTTCTTGAACGGTGGCTTTTGTACTTTGCCAACAGGCTAAGAAATTTGGCTGGAATCGCCTCCATTTCTTCTTCAATGGTACTGCCATTATTTTGAGACTGCACGTCTTGCATGCTTGTACGAATTACAAGGAAGTCTCTCTCTCATATACAGGCGGGAGGAAAGGGTTCCAGGCAGTGATGTAATCGAGACCGAGACCTAAACACCCCGAGACCAGAAAAAAAGGTCTCGAGTCCTAACATCACTGGAATCGACCAAACCTTCCTTCAAAGACACCCTTAAGAGTAGATGGAGTTGAATTCCTATCGAGAAGGGCTTAGGATCGTGGAGGTTTTGCGCATGTTCAATGATGTCGCAGAGCGAGGGGTGAAATTCATCACTGAATCACAACACTATCCTAACACAAGATGAGCAGCAACGGCAGTTCGTTCTTCAGGCATTTTAACACCATGGAAAGATCTTCTGCCCTGTTAGGCAGCCATAATGACCACTCCCCCAACTTTGAGGGGATAATACCAACCTGATGGTAGGGGGACCCGGAGCCAATTAGAAGGATAGGCTGAAATATCACGGAAGGAAAAAATGCTCCGG
Source organism: Bathynomus jamesi (assembly GCA_023014485.1). NCBI lineage: Eukaryota > Metazoa > Arthropoda > Malacostraca > Isopoda > Cirolanidae > Bathynomus > Bathynomus jamesi. Next base: position 148,424 of record JAJOZX010007010.1, on the reverse strand, counting down.
GTTGAGCACCTTCTTATTGTCTATCGTGCTAAATTTTAGAATTAATTATTTTTATGACCTAAACAACTTTCTATTCTCTACGTAAGTCTCATTCATCCTTCCTCCAAACTCATTATCTACTGTTTCTTCTGCAGCAATAGTCTCTTCACTCTTCTCTTGCTCTTCATGCCTCCTCTTTCTTCCACTTCTCTATTACAATTACCTTGCACGCACAACACCCATTTCTTCCTCTTATCCTCAATCAATGATGCAACTTCGGCATTCCACCACGCTGTTGCCCTCTTCTTCGCTCCTGTTTTTGTAATTCCACACACACTCCCTGCATTCTTAATCAGACATTCCACATCTTACTCATACTTGATATTTATAATTTAAGAGCCACAAGGATGGATCTTCTGAATCTCAGGTTCCCGACCCTTGGTCTAGCGTGATGCAGTGTAAATTGTCCGAATACTCGCAAATGTGAAGTGAGAAAGTATTAAAGATAAACTAATTTCTAATGGGAACAGATTCCTGTGAGCAAGGCAAGCAAGCAAGTCATGGGCACAATAAAGCCCTGGCAGGAAAAAAAGTGTAATAGTACCGATGTGACGAGATGTTTACATGGAAGTGTATTAATGCTGACACGGATGTACGGATGCGAGACACTCGTTTGGTATGACAATTCACTGTCAAAAGTGAGAGCAGCCGAGATGAAAATTATGAGAAATGAGGATGTTCGGGAATAGTGTGAAGTGAAAGTCATTAGAGATAAAAGAGAATATGGTATGCTGCAGTGGTACGATCACTTAGAGAAAATAATGAAAGAATTGTGACAGTATAATAATGAGTGCATAGATATAAGAAGAGAAAGAGCACATAAAAGATGAAAAGATGCAATTAGTGTGTGAATGTGTGTGAATAAACGTGGATTTAATAAACATGTGGCAGAAGAGTTGACGAGAAACAGATGCATGGAAGCGGTTTGAGAGTTATGGAAACTGAAACGTTTGTCTCACCTGATGTAACACTGAATTCTTAAGGGTGAGATGATACCTTATTCTCAGCGGTGATCTATCTGTATCTGCGTGTGTAATTGATTTGTGTGTTTTCAGTCCCAACCTCAAGCATCATGCCCACGAGTAAGGTTGACGAATAACTTTTTTTGCCATCATGCTTTTCTAAGTACTACCATTAAGGAAAGGAAGGAAGGTGCACGTATCACCTAATCAAAACCATAGGGAGGATAACAGCATGCAAACCTGCAATCGGAAAGATTGCCGGTTATTCATCTACAACTATTACTGCTTTTGAAAATATCATGAAAGTAATTTATCAATTAGGAAGCTGCCTACTTAAACCCTCCACGCGTCATCGGTGGTACGCGTACTGTATTTCTCTATTTTAAGTGTGATACTATGGTACTTCTTAAAGTTGTTGAGCAAATACCATATTATAAACCAGAAACTGGATACAATTCAAGTATATTCAATGTCGTATTTACTACTAATCTATGAAATATTTATACTATAACTAGCGGAGCGACCCGGTGTTGCTCGGGTGGAAGTTGAACGATATATAAATATAACCTCGGAGGCCGACGCCACACTGCCTATGTTCTTATATACTAGAACTCCGCCCATTTCATGTCTATCTTTTATGACGTGTCTATGATATCACTATCTTTCAACCAATCCGGAATCCAGAGGCCTCCAGCGGCCTCAGATGAGCTCGGAGGCCGACGCCACATAGCCTATCTTCTTCCCCGGCCTCAGTTACCCCTATCACCCAAGTCTCATCCAAATCTGGCCAGTGGTTTGGCCGGCCATAAGAAACAAAGTAAGTAAGTTCGCAGGCAGGCAGTTCGACCATCACAAATATTAGTATAGATTCACAAATTCAGTCAATGTCAAACGCAATTTACACTTGCCTACGTATGAACTGTGTTTATGTATTACAGATTAATGCCCTGTGTCTATGATTTGATTAGTTTACTGCTTACTTTGGATTTTGGTGGATGGGCAGCAAGCAAGGATGTATTCTTTATTCTTAACTTCCAAAAATACATTTGTATATAATCCATCTAAAAGAGAAAAGCTTAAGTTAATAAAAAATTAATAATTAATGGATTTAAAAAATAAAAAGAAGAATTTGTGGGAACGACATCAGTCTCCCGTCCAATATTTGACCTTGAACATCGGTGCAAGAACCTCATTCCTGCTCGCGACACATTTTGTGATGATCCATGTATGTGAAGCTTCATCAATTTGTTAAGTGGTTCAAAAGCTATGGCGTGTACCTCCATTTGATCTCTATTTGTGACCTTCAATTATGATGCAGGGACCCGACCTTTTTATCAAAATACGTACATCTTATGAGCATCCAGTGTGTGCGCGCGAAGTTTCATCAATTTATACGGAGTGGTTCAAAAGTTATGGCGCGACCTCCATTTGATCTTTGACCTTTTTGTGACCTTGACCTTCGATGCAACGACCTAATTCTTACATTGTCTTGTGATAATCAGTGTGTGTGTGTGTGTGTGTGTGTGTGTGTGTGTGTGTTCCACCGAAAAAGTTATGACATGGACCTCCATTTGACCTTGACTCAGTCTTGCTCAAAACATCGTCTTATGATCAGCCAAAACCGTGCGAATTTTCAACTCATGTTGAGTGGTTCAAAAGTCACAGCGTGCATCTTCATTTCACCTCTATGTGACCTTGCCTTTTGATACCGGGATCCGATTTTTGCTCATGACACTTAGTCTTGTGATCATCCACATTTGCAATGTTTCATTTATTCATGTTGAGTAGTTCAGATTTTTGGATACGAAAATGTAACGAACGTACGGTGATTTTGACAAGGAAAAATACAATCCAATATAGCCCCTCCAAATTTATTTGACCGGGGAGACAACACTCCTGATTGATACCACTGATGGCATTTTAGAAAGCACGGGTACTGAAGTTTCAATGGATGAGTGAGCAATTTGGCAAATATTAATCAAAGTATAAAATCATCATCTACTGTACGCGCTTATTACGTTTAAACTCAATAAGTATCGGATAAAACATTTTTTAGATAGTTATTAATCTTACATTTAGATTTAGACTGCTCAAAAGTGGCAATGAGGAAGTCTTTGACATGCTTCATCAAAAGTCAGAATGTATTCTTTAGAATCAGTATGGTGGTATATCAATGTATTTTCTTGACAGTTTGGAGGTCATGTTAGACATTCAATTACACTAGTAAATGCTACTTCTGAACCAGTTTTTAGATAAATTAAATTACCTGGTAGCTTCATTTTCATAATAGGCTCAATTTATAGACCCCCTCCACGGGTCTTAGGTATGCTTTATCGCTCGCTTTATCTGTAACAGAATAAAGATAAAATTTCCAATAAACTTCTTTTAAATACTTTAATTATATGTGGTGATATGTTACATTCTTTTAAAAAGTATACTAACTGTAATTTCGTGAATATGATGCTTGACTGTAACCTACATGTAATTCAACGATCAAAACATGAAGTAGAGTTAGGGCCAACCCAATTTTGTCAGTCAGTTATTGACCACATTTATATCGTAGGGCTTTGCATCATGTACTGTATTTTCTGGTATCAATGACCATTTTTCTATGTGCAATACATTTAGAATGAAGGGCGATCTCCCAATAATGATAATTTGTTACAGGTGATAGGGATTAATCTTTTGAATGCGATTTTTTTTTAATAACTTTAACCCTTTCAATACTTTAAAAATATTATGATGCAAATATTTATAAAACAAAATATAGACCTCACTTTATTGAAAAACACTTTCAAACAAGAACTATCTCGGAACGAGATCAATGTCTCAGCCAATATTCTTGCTGGCGACTCATCATTTCTTGACTACATTCGTATATGATGTTTCATCAATTTAAATTGAGCGGCTCAAAAGTTATGGCGTGGGCAATAATGTGTAACGGATGGATGGACGAATAGACGGGTATAATTCAGTGTGCCCCCCTATTTGGCCGGGGATTAACGAGACTTATAAGCCCTAAATTACCTAATCCTTGGATAACTTTTGACATGCATCTGTTAGAAAAAGTACTTCTTACCTACAACTGCTTTAGTAATTTTAGGAATCTGAAGTCTTGCAATCAGCCTAACTTTGATATAAAAAAGTGTACTATGTAGGTAAGTTTAGAAATATTGATACAAGAAAATTGGGAAATTAACAATAATTTAACAACTTTTTTAAAAGAAAAAAAAATCGTTTGGGTTGAAAAACAAGATTACTGTATACATAGGACTAATTACCTGTTGGGGAGCATTTAAATAAGTATGGTACAGTAATTCACTACCATTGCTAAAAATCGCCAGCATTTTACGCTCCTTACAATGTAACAGAACAGAACACAACTTCTTCCTCAGCATAATTAATCCCATTTTTATATGGGGTCGCTGTTTAAAGTGATCGCCTCCATCTTGGAGGAACAGAACACAACACGAACAGAAATTCTTAGTACAATACGATACCAATTATTCTTCTTTTTCTGCAGCTTAAATCCCATCTCTATATGGGGTCGCTGTTCTTGATGAGTCTCCTCCATTCTCTTCTGCCACGCACCATGTCCTCATCCAAATTTTTCTCCCGGATGTCTGCCGCCACACAATCCCTCCACCTCGTCTTCGGCCTACCTCCTCTTCTCCGTCCCGGCACCTCCACTTCCAGCACCCTACATCCCACGTAATCCTCCTCTCTTCTCATCATTTGCCCATACCACCTCAGTCTGGCTTCTTGGACTTTTCTTGACGCCTCTACTACTTTCACCGTTCCTCTAATGCGTTCGTTTCTGATTCGATCCCTTCTACAGTAGTTACACCGCACATCCATCGCAACATTTTCATTTCAGCCACATCCATCTTTCTGTCAATACGATACCAATTAATTTTTATAGTAACTAGTACAGTTCCCGCCGCTTCGCTGACGGTTAGACAGGCTAAACTACAAAAAAAGAACCCAGCCGTGAAAATTTTGAGCTTCACATTGTGTCAACATTTCTGAATCTGGTATCTCCCAAAACCTCCTCACCCCCATTCATACAACTTGGGGGCTAACACCCTCCCCCATTACCCCCACCCCTCCCCATTACTAAACTACAGAAAAGAACAGTCATGAAAATCTTGAGCTTCACATTGCCGCCCGTAATACAATTTCTGATTTTTTTTTACAATTTCTGACATTTTTTCTCAATTTCTGAAAGTGTGACGGACAGACGGACAGACGGACAGCTCTCTTATTATAATATAGATGAATCATCTATCTTTATAATATAATGGAGATGATTCTATCTGTGGAAAAAGTCGCAGTAAATAACTTCATACTGAAGATTTTGAAGAGAAATTATTAAGGCAGCGAAAGCTTAATATTTACTTAAGTTCACGAGGAACTTAAATTTTAAATGCAGCTTCACAAATCTTGACACAATGGGTTCGGATGTGAAGCTTAATATTTTCATGGCTGCGTTCTTTTCTCTAGTTTTATTGACCGAGTGACTTTTCTCATTTCACAAACGTGGATGGAATTTTTTAGAAGCGCCCACAGACTGTTTAAACTGATGATCATTAGAATAAGGTGTCTATGTTAGATGTACGTTAGAGTTGATGTTAGGGATGTACCGATATATCGGTAGATTTTTAACGGTATCGGTGGATTTTTAAAAACATCGGCCGATATTTCAAAAGTATTATTTTTTCCAAAATTATGAATAAAACTATTTAGAAGATGAAATTTCCAATATTTTATTGTTTTTCACTTCACATAACTCGGTTATTTTTTCATCATAGCCTAGGTCAGTGGTACTCATTGCGCGGCTCGCGAGCCAAATGCGCTATATACAGTATATTTTGGCTCGCGAGCCGCCCAATGAGTACCACTGGCCTAGGTTCTAAGAAATGTAGCACATAAGTTTTACCCAATTTTCTTTTCAAACAGTCAATCAAACAAGTGTAAATCCTTTGAGAAATAGAGACAAAGCTTAGAAGACCAAAAACTCTTGTAGTCATAGCTCACAACATTAACCAAGCTAGCTGGTTAAAAACACATTTACTAAGCCCAGCATAAGCCCGCAGTCCAATTGTATAACAAACAAAACTATGACATCTAATGCAGTGTTGCCATCTTTAATGAAAAGGATTATTGCTTTGTTGCCAAATTTTCAACACAGAAAATAAATTATGAATGTTACAAAAATATGACAAACTAATAAACCCTAGCTGGATATCGGTCGATACTATTTTTAATTATCGGTCGATACTATTTTTAATCAGCTGTATCGGCTAAAAAGCGATATCGGTACATCCCTAGTTGATGTTTATCTTAGAATAAGTACACTTATTTGAAACGAAATTTTTTTCCATTTCCTTTTTCCTGTTTGTGTGAACAGTTTTCCAGAATTAGATGGGGCTGCAGGCCCCGAATTACTGTGACCAAAGGCTTCAGCACCGCAGATCTAGCTAAATGGGCCCATCTTAGGTAGTTATGGAGACTCGCGATAATTCGCGAGTTAGGGACCGATAGAAGTCGTGAATTATCAAATCGCGAATTATAGTTTAATGTATTTAAATGAGAAAAATTAGTTTGGTTCCGGAAGCCAAAGAATACACCCAAAAATAATCAAAATACACTTTAATTTCTAGAAATATGTACATCACTTAGCCTTGAAAAATGAGGTAACTTTCGTTTGCTGGCTCGTGTGATGCTCTCAATCACTACCAATGCCCTCTCCATGTCAGGATCCTTCTCCATGGCGAGTTTCTTTGCTTTGCTCATGTAGGACATGAACATCCGCAGGTTCGGTACGGACCAGTCACTCTTCAGCCTCGTTGCCTGTTCGTCCTCGGCCTCGCCTGCTTCTTCCTCTTCTTGCCTCTTTGAATTTTCTGCCATCTGGAGCACTTCCTCAGCAGTAAGACACTCATTCATGGTGACGATGAGCTCTTCGAGCGCGAATTATGAAATTATGGCGCATATTATCGAAAAAAGGGACTTAATTAGGTCGTCACGAATTAGAAAAATCTAATTATAAAATCGCGAGTCTACTGAATCATGATAAAAATGTTAGTTTTTATATAAGGTAGCTCAGATTCCAGTTAGGCTGCTAAACTTTCTAAGCATCAACCAGCATAGCCTATGCACCCTACATCGGCATTAATGTTTAATATTTGTGTAGAGAAAATTTCCCTGACGTACTAAAGATTATACGTATGACAGGCCTACATTTCTTTAAAGTGTGTAACCAAATCCTAAAAATTATTGACCTATATCAACTATTGCCTCCTATTACTAAAATATTTGAAAAACTTCATATTATACTCATTTTTTCACTAACTCGCTACTTGATAAACATACATGTGGCTTTACTTCTGGCAGAAATACTCAGATGCAGCTCAATTTACACCATGATCTAGTCTAGACAGGTTTCATTAACAAAACATACCTACATATTTCAGTTCTTACCAAGTTTTCCTAAGGATTTTGATTTGGTGTATGAATTATTAATTAAAAATAACTTTGTGGGTATATACTATCTATATTTAATTGTATAAGCAAGAGGGCCTAAGTTCATCATGAATCCAACGAGTCACGATACAGACACTGAAGATGGAGTGCCTCAGGTTCTTCTCTTCAACATTTGTTGTTTATGTTAATAACAATATTGTGCAAGTTGTTAAAATACATAACATGATCACATATCGTATGCTGATGGGGATAATATACTTGTATATTACACTGGAAAATCTTTTAATGATGTGCAGGATAATGATGCCGATATGGAACAACTAACGCCGCAAATAAGAAATATTATGGTTCACATCTTTTCTTTGTAAAAAAAAAAAAAAATATTAAAACTATTATTTTTGGTTTTCTTTTAAATTTTACCACTATCTTTTTCCCTAGTAAATGTTAACATTGGTTGACATTAATTCATATTTTCTATATCTTGCAGCCTTAGTTTGTAACAAACTCAAATAACTCATTTGGTCAGTGCTAAAAAGTAAAAATAAAACGTTGGATTAATATCTTCTGAAACAATAACAACAATATGTCTTCTTATTTACTCCAATTATCTTTTATACATAAATTTTTTTTTTGCATATATCTATGTAGCTATAGGCTACACATCTTTTATAAGTACAAAGCAAATTCTTTTATCTTAGCCTATTAGGTACTATGACGAGAGAATGTAAAAAGAAATAAACATAATTTATTAACTAAAAGAAAATATAATGTTCTGTCCTTCATATCTGACCAGTTTTGTAGGCTACCTTCATTAAACTAGAAAAAAATAGAATGAACTGAAAAACGAACTTATATAGGCTAAGATATATATAAAATATACCCTATGTAAAATAAATGAGAACCAGACACACACACACACTAACCAAGATTTGCAAAATCAGTCAAAATCAAATGTTGAACTTGAGAATTGTGTATGCAATTGGGTAAACGCATGCCGATTGCTCCACTTCACTCACAGAGTTAGGCTTTGGTTACAAGATCAAACATGGTTGTCCTTAACAGTGGATGGGGGATCAGTATATACATACATAACTACCAGATCTGTTGCATCATGTTAGATACCAGTTACAAACTGGCTACTGTTTAGATATTTATACAGTATAAGTTTTTAATAATTAATTAATAACAACTGTAGGGTTGGTCATTGTTTGATAGAAAGTCATATGGTTTTTTATTACAATTTAAAAAAAATTTAAGTTGAATTTTTTTTTGCGAAAAAAAATAAATACAAGCATGTTTTTTTGGGGGGCTTTGCATCCCTAGGAACAACTATGTAACAGGACCAGAGCTGGGCACCGCAAACTCAAAATCACTTCCGCAATCGCAAAAACTCAACCTTACCTTCCGCAACCGCAAATCCGCAAGCTGCTTGCCATTTTTGGTGCCGCAAACGCAAACCATATTTCCAATTTTTACAGTGCTGGGCACTTCCGCAAACACTTCCGCAATCGCAATTTTAACTATAAAAAGTATCCAAAACATTAAAGAGGTATAAAAAGTTTTTATATCTTTTTAATGTTTAATGTTTTAGCCTTGTTTTTATTAAAAACAAGGCTAAATAATTTATTACAATAAATCACTATTGTAGAAGAAATAAAAATACTACATATATTGATATATTATATCGAACAAAACACCTCCTGCAAGTAAATAGTAAATAAATTTGCGGAAAGATTTGCGTTTGCGGTCTTAGTTCCGCAACGCAAATTCACGATGACTTTGCCGCAAACGCAAATCCGCAAACGAAAAACATACTTCCGCAATTGCGGAAGTGCCCAGCTCTGAACAGGACTATTGAAAATAAACAATGTACAAAACTATATGTTACTCACTCCCAAGCGTCATCACAAATTTGTAATTTACTGTATGTGACTGAAATACAAATAGAAAAAGTTGAACACAGTATTTCAATTGACACAAACTCCACAACAAGACTTGAGAAAATTCATTCAATATATAGGTAGTAATTCAAATCTGCTTGCTAGGGTTTGTGGAGGTAATAATGAAATGAAGTTTGAGGTAGTTTACCCAACAAGCTATATTTGGCATTGGTATTTACTAATGTAAACTTTTATATTTTAGCCTTGGGTAGCAGCAGTGCCTTTGCTTGGAGATCTTTAAATGTTGTTCACACAAATGTTATCTGTAATAAGTCCCTATGTCAAGTTGGTGCAAGCTCTGAACTTTACATTTATATTCACCTATATATATATATATTTTTTTTTTTTTTTTTTTTTTGTATTGGGGCGTTTACCGCCATTTCCCGCTATATGGTAGCGGATATCATGGCGAGGCGGAATACGAGAAAGAGAAACGGAGACGGAGAAAAGGCACTAGAAAAGGGAGAACAGCGGACTACAGGTGAGAAGCCACCTAAAGCTCAGATAGGATGCGAGATTGGGAGAGGAAGAGGAAAAGACGGTCAAGCGAGAAGAGAGGGCTCTCAGCGAGCATAAGGCGTAAACGTTCGGGGAGGGGGAAATCAGAAAGGAACGGAAAAGCGCGACGACGTACTGACGACAGGGTGGGGCATTCCACAAGGATGTGAGAGACGGTGAGGGGCGACTGGCAGGAGGCGCAACGAGGAGCCTCCTGCCGGAACATAAGATAGCCGTGCGTGAGGCGCGTATGGCCGATGCGAAGCCGCGCAAGGACGACCTCTTTGTGTCTGGAGCGGTGGAAAGAGGACACCCAATATGACAGACGGGGGCGGATGGACCAGAGTTTATTTCCGGTGGCATCGTCCCAGGACTGTTGCCACATGCGATCGTAAAAGGAACGAAAGACCTGCACATAGTCTGAGAAGGGGAGCGGGCGGGGAGGGGAGGCAGCGAGGCGGCGGACCGGGCTAAGCGGTCCGCCGCCTCATTACCGGAAACACCAACATGGGCGGGAACCCAGCAGGTGACCCGGATCCGGTGAATGGTGTGCAGGACATGGTACTCCTGTTGAATAAGGCGTACGAGGGGGTCCGGGGAATCATAGCGCTCGAGCGCCTGAAGGGCGCTCAGCGAGTCCGAAAAAATGGTACAGGAGGACCGCGAACAACCCGATACCAGACGGAGGGCTTCCAGAAGGGCAAAGAGCTCCGCGGAAAAGATGGAGGCCTGAACCGGCAGGGGGATACCCCGGGAGGTAGGTGACAATGACGGAGAGAAGACGGCGGCCGCGACACCTGCAGGGGAGCGCGAGCCGTCGGTGTAGACGGGAACGTCGTCCGAATGGACGGGAAGATGGGCCAGAAAAGAAGACCGGAGGACGGCAGAAAGAGACTCCTTACGCAGGCCACGGAGCGCCTGGCAACGGCAGATAGGGGTGGTCCGCCAGGGGGGCGACAGATCGAAGGAGAATGGCAGAATAGAGGGTGGGGGGATCCCCAGGGACGAGAAAATCTCGGCCAGAGAGGCAGCGAAATGCCACGTGTCAGGCCGGGGTAGCGCCTGGGAGATCGCGGAGAAGAGTAGGGACTTCGGGAGGCGGCAGATGCGAAGGTAACACTTCGCCATGAGAAGGCCCCGGCGAAGGGCCAGGGGGGGGTGTCCACAGTCCACCTGAAGACTAGCGACAGGGGACGAGCGGAAGGCACCCGACGCCAGGCGAAGGCCACGGTGAAGAGGATCCAGCATACGGAGTGCCGGAGAGGAGGCGGAACTGTAGACCACACAGCCGTAGTCGACACGGGATTGCACGAGGGAGGTGTACAGGCGCAGCAGAGTACGCCTGTCCGCCCCCAGGTCGTGTGGGACAGATGACCCAAAAGGGAGAGGGTGCGGCGAGATGTTTGCCGCAACCGCCTAAGGTGTGGAACCCAACCGAAAAATCCGTCGAGGGTCATACCCAGGAATCTAACGGATGGGACGAGGGGAAGAGGAGTGCCGGCAAGGGTAAGAGCGAAGGTATGCGACAGACGGAGGCGCCGAGGACGGAAAAGCATACTGGAAGACTTAGAGGGTGAGAAAGCATAGCCAACCGAGGACGCCCAGCGAACCACCGCATTGATGGCTAGCTGGAGCCGACGTTCAGCCAAAGACGGGAGGCGGCCAGAGCAATAGATAGCCAGGTCATCGGCATAGAGGGAGCTACGAACGGATGTAGGCAGGACCGTAGCGACTGTGTTCATCACGAGTGAGAAACACAAGACGCTAAGGACACTACCCTGAGGGACACCCTCCTCCAACGGAAAGCGGTCAGAGAGGGCAGAACCGATGCGGACGCGGAAAGAACGGGCGGACAAGAAGTTATAAATAAAGGAAGGGAGAAAGCCTACGAAACCCAGGGAGCGTAAGCAGTCGAAGACCGCGCTCCGCCGGGTAGTATCGTAGGCCTTCTGGAGGTCGAAAAAGACGGCGAGTACAATTGACGCCGGGAGAAAGCCTCCTGCACGTCATGGGCTAAGGAGAAGGAGGGGGTCGGTGGTAGACCGGAAGCGCCGGAAACCAGCCTGGGTAGCAGGGTACTGGTCACTCGCCTCCAAGGTAAAGGACAGCCGCGAGGCGACCATCGCCTCCATCACCTTGCAGGCACAGCATGTTAGGGAAATGGGGCGATAGTTCGACGGGAGTGAGGGGTCTTTATCGGGCTTCGGGATGGGGACGACGATGGACTCACGCCATCGGTCCGGAAATGAACCCTCCAACCAAATCCGGTTATAGAGGTCCAGTAGAAAGCTGAGAGCAGAAGGGTGGAGATGCCGTAAAAGGTCATAGGGGATATTATCGGGGCCGGGGGCGGAGGAGCGTCGGGGGCGGAGGGCCTCCCGAAGCTCTGTCATGTGGAAGAGGTGATTATAGGGGTCATTCCTATGAGGTGGAAATTCCGGTGGGTCGCGGCGGGAGTGGGGGAATCGGAACCGGAGATGGCTGCAAAGTGCGCCGCGAGTGCGTTCGCGACGGCCTCCGGATCGGAACGAACTCGTCGTCCCCGACCCGAAGCACCGGGGGTCGAGGGGGGGACACGGGTCCCCTCAAGCTACGCACCTTGCGCCAAACAGTCAAGGGGGCAGTCGAGGAGGAGATCCCGGACACGTAACTCCGCCAGGAGGTACGCCGGGCCAGTTTCAGGACCCGACGGGCCACTGCCTTCAGGCGCTGAAACTCTATCTTGTGCTCCAGCTGGCGGGTCCGGTAGAAGCGGCGGCCGGCACGGCGCCGCTCCTGAACGGCATGGGAGCACTCTGGGGTCCCACCATGGGACGCTTCGCGGTCTGGGGGAGCCAGAGGTACGGGGGATGCAACTGGCGGCAGCCGAGAGGATCTTACTCTCGAGGAAGGCGAGGGCCTCATTGACGGAGGGAAAGGCAGGAATTGATGGCGAGATCGCCGTGCCCCTCGCGTATGAGGCCCAGTCTGCTCGGGCGAACAGCCAGCGCGGGCGGACAGAGGTGGGGGGGAGGAGACGGGTCGGGGTAAGACACACTGGGAAATGGTCACTGCCGGAAGAATCCGGCAGGACCTCCCAGGTGAACTCCGTCACGATTTCGAGGGAAACCAGGGAAAGGTCGATACAGGTGAAACTGTCATGGGCCGAGTGAAGGCAGGTTGGGGAGCCATCGTTCAGAAAGGTGAACTCGAGCTCGTCCATAAGGGAGAGAAGGGTCCCGGAGAGAAAGGTGGAGCAAACGTCCCCCCAGGCCGGGTCCCGACTGTTGAAGTCCCCGAGAATCAGAAAAGGGCGGGGAAGCTGGAGAATTAGGTCACGGAGAGAATCGGGTGGAGGGCGTACGTTAGGGAGAGGTAAGAGAGCAGACCGTGAGCTGGCGCCCCAAGAAAAGGCGCACGGCCACAGCTTGCAGGACTGTACGGAGCGGGAGGGGGCGGAAAGGGACGGAGCGGTGCACGAAGACCGCGGCGCCCCCCCTCCCCGCCCCATCGAGAGGCGGGAAGGGAGCCCGCAGTAACCGGACACTCGAGGGAGGGAACGGGATCCCAGAATCGTCTCCTGAAGGCAGAAACACGCCGGACACCTGGAGGCCAGGAGAGAGGAGAGACTCTCGAGGCCTACCAGGCCCGCGGATGTTCCACTGCAGGAGCGAGGTATAGGGAGGGGTAGGAAGGTCAGCGTAAAGGATGATTATGGGGTGGGTGGGCCGATCGGGCGGCCCGAGATTAGAGGGAATCGGAAAGCCCCGGAGTTCAGTGAGGGACGCCGAACGAGGGCGAAGGCGAGGGTCCCCCGACGAGGGGGCGATGTGGAACCAGACGCCGGCAAGTCCTCCAGAGGAGGAGTCTCCCGGACGTCCGGGGGAGACCGATGCAGAGAAGGGGATGTGAGAGGTATCCAGAATGCCCCTCCCTTCACCGGAGGTGCGGGGGAGGCAGGACTACGAGGGGGAGTGGAAAATAATACCTCACCCAGAGGCATTGGCAGGTCGAGGAGAGAGATGGGGCGGGTCAAACGCGGGGGCGTGCACGTCCCACCCACGCCGACCAGGCGGGCGAGTTCCCCCTCCAGTGGGTCCATCGACCGGGCCGGAGAGGGGTGTATCTCAGCCTCCACCACGAGGGCCGACGGGGACCCCAGGGGGGCGTGCATAACGGTTGCGCAGTGGGGACGGTGAGGACACCGGGGCGGTAGGGCGAAGGGGCGTTTGTGTTTAGGAGAGGAAGGTGATGCGAGGCTTATGGCGTCGAACCTTTCGGGGTCACCACTGGCGCGGCGCTTGCGGCCCCTATCCCTCCGTCGTGCGGCCCGCGTGGGTGACGGCGGGTCACGATCCGGAATGGGGGTGGCCGAAGGCGCCGGTGGAGAGGGCGTAGAAGGGCAGGGGGGGTTGCCGACGAAGCATCGGCATTCGCGGAGGAGCACGTGGGGACGCGCTGGTGGTACGGGGAGCCGCGGTAGGAGTCGCTGGGCGGCAGAGGATGGACTGGGAGTAGCGGACACGGTGGGTGGAGGCGCGTTGGGAACCGCCGGTGAGGACGGGGTCCGGGAACGGAGAGCCTCGGCGTACGAGGCACCACGCCGGGCCTCGCCGCCACGCAACCGCTCCCGCGCCTCCCGAGCGCTGAGAAACTCTGATGAACAGAGGGCCCGAACCTCTCTTCAAAGAGGAAGGACGGGCAAGAGCGGGATGAAGCAGGGTGTGGTCCATGGCAGTTGGTGCAGGAAGGCGGAGCAGTACAGGGCAAGGGGTGGGGAGGGCCGCCGCAGCGGACACACAACGGGGCCGGCTGACGGCAGGAGCTGCTCACGTGGCCAAACCTATTACGCTGAAAACAGCGCGTAGGATCTGGCACGTATGGTCGTACTGAGAATTCGCACGCTCGTCTCTCACCAAAGCCCCAGAATACCGAAACGGGGGCACCAGTGAGTCGAAAGTGAGGAGCAGGCGAGGAGAAGGGGCAGTTGGGGACCGCGATCTGTCGGGAAAGCGGTACACCCTCACAACACCCTGGAGGCGAGGTCAATCTGGAGGTCTTCAACCGGGATGGGTAGAAGACGAGCAGCGTAAATTGTGCCCTGGCACTGATTGAGGCGGGGGTGGGGAGTCACCGTGATCCCGCAGCCCAGGACATCGGGGATAGCGAGCAGAGAGGAGGTTTCGGCAGAGGAACGCGACCTTATCAAAATGGAGCCATCCCTCTGAGGCCGAAGGTCAAAACGCGCCGTCCCCGTCTTCCCATGGATCGCTCGAAAGAGACGTTCGTGGTTAGTGGGGAGGGGCTTGGAGGAGGAGGGGCGGAGGACGAGGAACTTGTCCATCGTCCTAAGGCCGAGTGAAGCCGTCTGGCCAAACACCACCGGAACTTCGAGGGGGCGAGAAGACGAGAAAGGCGGACGGCGACGTCGGGTCCCACGTCCCCCAGGGGCCGAGGGGGCCGGGGGCCCGACCGGAGTGGGAGGCGACCGGGGCCGCGGGCCTCCCACCTGAGGGCGAAAAGCAGGTGGGTCCCTATCGGGACGTGGAATATGGGGGGATCCAGGGGTCGGGGGGTCCACTGCAGGTCCATCCGCTACTGGCGGGGGTCGGGCAGCGGCGCCACGAGCCTGGGGAAGAGAGGGAGAGGAGGCGTCGGCAAGAAGAGCAGACGGGGTGGGCGAGGGCTGCCGACTGCCCTTACCAGACCCACGGTCCAAAGAGGTAGTCAGAGGGAGGTCAGATGCACAAGCCGGGTCGTCAACGAGGTCCATTAGAGTTGTAAGTGTTTCCATAGAAAATTTTTATTGTAGTTTCGCGCCCGGGGCCGCGGGGAACCGATTACCCGGGCCCAAGGGGACCAAGCGTACGCCGGCGGGGGTGGGTGCCTCGTCCCATGCAGGTACCCCCGTTTCAAAAGGGGCCCTTGCAGCGTCGAGAGTTCTCCCCCGCCGGCAGCAAAGACCAAGGCCCCCCAGGGTCCCAGGCCTGGGCACCCTACCAGCCAACTTAGTCCGGCCCCGGCCATGGGGGCGAGACCCCCAGCGACCAGCCCCGGCAGCCCACGGGGCGCGAAGTGAACAGAGAAAGCAGAAAAACAGAGGGGGCAAGGAAGAGGGTAAAGAGGGGAAGACAGGAAAGAGGGGGCTGTAGGATAGCAGGGTATGCTAAAAGTCCACTTCGCAACCGGGCGGGACCCGGCAGGGCCCCCAGCCGCGGCTGACCCCCCTCGCCACATGGAGGCAGGAGCCCGCGGGCGATCCACCCCAGAAAGACCGCCCGCGGGGAGGGATATATATATAGGGTGAACCAAATGTAGGTGGACAGTAAATGATAACGTTTATTTTGAGAATACATATTTAATTTTTTTGTATACTATAATACAAAATAAAATTTAAATAAATTTAGTTATAATATTTAATATAATAAAACACAAACACCATAGTTATAATGAACACCATAGTTATAATATAATATAACACAAACCGTATTCAACCTACTGTCCACCTACTTTTGGTTCACCGTGTATATATATATATATATATATATATATATATATATCTAAAGTAGCTAAATAGGGGCCTAACTCCTAAGTATTGCTTTATATCTTTTCTGTATGCTATAATTTCCTGTATTAGAAATCAACATTTTTTTTTTAATCTCAAATTATATAAAAGTATTTTTATAAAAAGTAGAATATGCAACTATACATCATCTTAACGTCACAAATAAAACCACTAGCTTGGCATACAAGTTGATCTGAAGAGCATTTAATAAAACTTTAATCAATGCAAATCTCCAGCCAGAGAGCCGGAGTTTAAAGTAAGCTCCGGCCAGAGCCAGAGGTCTCCTAAAAGGCCGGAACTCCAGTGCACCACTAGTTACGACCTATATTTATGACCATCAACCTTTATGAAAATCTGATTAAAGATTGCTCTAAACACATGGTCTTGTAATCAGTGATGGAAATGGGTTTAAGGAACTAGGTACACACTTGGAAAAAAGGAGCATACATACGTGTGTGTGTGTGTGTGTGTCATATAAGTCATCAAGAAATAGTTTTGCAACCCCTGATTTTTGTTTTTGTTCTACTATTACTGATGATCCATCAGTTACAATTGCAAATTGAAAAGTAGGTAAACACGCCATGCACCAGCATGTCCAACCCCCCATTTCCATCACTGCTTGTAATGGATCCTTGTGTGCGTGGTTTCATCAATTTATGTAGTAGAATGGTTCAAGTAGCTATCATGAACCTCAATTTCACCTTTGACCTCTATTTGTGACTTTGATCACTGACGCAGGGACCTAAGTCTTGTCAAAAGTCATTGTTTTATTATCAGCCAAGTGTGTGTTTAACGTCACCAATTGATGTTTTCAGTGGTTTTAAAGTTATGGCATGGACCTCAATTTAACCTTTCACCTATATTGTGCCTTGATCTCTGATACAGGGGCCCAATTCTTGCTCATGACCATCTTGTCATGATCCATGTGTGTGTAAACTTTAATTCAAATTGAACAGTTCGAAAGTTATAGCCCAAACATAAAAAAGCTCTACTTGATCTTTAACCTGTATTTGTGAACTTCACCTTCGATCGAAGGACCAGATTCTTGTTCATTACATATTGTCTTGTCATGATCCATGTGTGTATAAAGTTGCATCAATTTATGTTGAATGATTCAAGTTATAGTGCAGACACAAAAGTGTAACAAATGAACATTCAGGTGTAATCCAATATCAAAAATCTAGCAGCAAAGAAGGCTGCAATAAAGACTATGAAGGGGAGAAACACCAGACCACTAACTGAAGCAGCAGCAGTTGCAGAAGAGGGTCATTCCATGGAAATGTTAACCTCAGGTCCAAATTTGAAAAATAAAAGGGAATTGAAACTGGTATAATTTGGATGCTAAAACATCGTATTTTTTAAATTTAAAAAGAAATATTACATAGATGAAGCATAGGAAAAATTATACAAGGAAATGTTAATACATATTGTAGTGTGTGATCTATTGAAAAAAAATTTAGAAATTCATGGCACTTTAAAATGGTTTTCTTTTATGAATATAAAAAATCTGATTGCACCATTTTAAAGGCCAGGTTTTATAGTTTAAAATCATATAAAGAGAAAAGTCTCGACTCTCAACCATAGTACTGTGGGATGATTTGAATTTACACATTTGCTATATAACAAGCTTCACACTTTTGTTAGTTTTTATTCTCTAGTTCAGTTAATTAAGTACCAGTACATCATTAATACACGAGATTATACATAAGCTCACTTTAGGTGTTAATATGAACCAACCTGTTTTCATTTACTGTTCTCCTAGCCTCAGCTATGGCCTGTGACACTTGTTACATGTAAGCGTGAGAGACACATGGAAGATCGGGGGACCGGAAGATATCTCTAGCGAGTATTATTTACTGTTAAAATATTTATATATATATATATATATATATATATTAGGGTGTGACCATTGCCCTCCAAAAATCAAAAAATGGTCCTACAATGCTGTTCAAAGTTTTAGTGTTGTGTATTTATCTAGAAAACACCCCTGTAAATTTTCTTGGAGATCGGTGCATGTTTGAGCTAGCACCGTCGTACCAGCAAGTATTGCTATTTCAGCTTATGAACTTCATAAATAAGTGTGAAAATAGCACATTTTATCAGATTTTCATTTCCGGGTCTGGAACGCCGACCCACAAATTTTCCATGTATTATTTTATTGCATTTAATTTTAATGATGCGCTTTTCTTTTCCCTTGACAGTGATTTGATGTTGTGAATAGAGAATTTAATCATGGATACACAGCAAGATGATGAGTATGTCAGAATGTTATTGGGCACCGTACCCCGAGAAGAAGAAAAGGAAATAAAGGGCTGCAAACTGCCAACTAATAGGCAGGTCTTACTATGTCTGTTAGCAAACCTTCGGGATATGCATTGGGACCAGGCTTTATCTGCCACCATTGATAATGTGCTTTTGCATTACCAGAAAGCGAATGTCCCGACCATTACAGGCAGGAACAATATTGGCCGAGTGATTAAAACTTACTATGACAAAGACTACATGATGCTTATGAAAAAGAATGAGGATAGAAGACGGGCTGATGATCCTGGAATTATGAAGTTTAAATCAGAATTGAGCCTGACAATGAAATTTTATAAGAACACAGTGTTGAAAGACATGGCGGCTGCGAAAAAGGGGAAAATCAGGCCGAACAAGATGCCATTGATACTGACATACTCTTTATGAAAAGCATGCTAAGTGACAGAGTAGCTACCTACTCTGGGGTAAACAAAGTACTCACAGAAGAGGTTCAGAAGCGACAGAAAAGGCAGATGCGAGAAGAGAAGCGACAAGAGAGAGAGCAATGTGATCATGCTGAGAATGTACAGGCTGATATTGATTCACCTATTAGCTCTGATGAGGCCAGCACTGCTGAACCAAAGAGAAAACATCGGAGAACAGTGAAAGAGGGAGTTTCAATTTTTGTGCCCCATGATATTCTGAAGTCGGCAGAACTTGTTTCATGCAGTGTTCGAAACAACATCTCGCCGACCCAGCTGAGTGCAATTGTGTACTCCCTTGTATCTGCATGTGGTGAAGATACATCAAAGCTGAGTCTAAATGCAAGGACGGCCCACCGATACCGAGCTTCCATCGTGTCAGAAATAAGTTTAAAAATCATGGATGAATGGCAACCATCAGACAAAGTACTGGTGCACTGGGATGGTAAACTTATGGACACGCTGGATTCCAAAGGCACTGATGACTGCCTGCCCATTCTTGTGTCTGGTGTCAATGGCACAAAGCTTCTTGGAGTCCCACCTCTTCCGCATTTGACTCAAAAAGCTGGCCTGGTTCAAGGAGACTTGATATCAACAGCAACCAAACAACTTCTGGTCGATTGGGAGTGTGAACAGAATGTCGTTGGTATGGTTTTCGACAACTTCATCCAATACAGGTAAACCTATTTCAAACATCAGCGTGAATTTATCACAACATTAATACCAAAATACAGTGAATGATTTAACAGAAATCTGCAAAAATCACGTGCCTGAAATGGTGGCCTTAAACTACAATTACATTTTTTTTTCAGGACAAAGAACAGCTGCTTGCGTCTCCCTCCAAAAGGAATTAGAGCATGCCGTATTCTGGTGCGCCTCTCGCAGGCATGTGGGCGAAGTCATCCTAGGTGTTTGCTGGGATTGCTTGAAAGTGGAGGGCTCTTCAAGTCCAAACATAATGGTTTTCCAGAGGTGAGTCATAAGCTTTACAAAATAACAAGGAATATTATTATCTAATGAACAAATTTAGTGGAATTTCTTTTATTAGACATAAGATATACTAACACCAAGCAAATGATCGATCATATCAATCTTAATACCCCTAAAACAATATTATAGATTAGTACGAAATACAATAATCCCAATAATTGCATTTCTAGTTTCAAGAACCATTTCTCTCAACTGGCATACAATGAAAAAAAGAAATACTACTACCCGGCAATGCCTGGAGTGTTTGAGGAGCGCCAGCAGGAGATGGCTGACTTCTTCCGTGAATCTCTAGCCCAACCATTTACACGTGGCGACTACAAGGAGCTGGTAGAGCTTTGTCTGCTGCTTGTAACTAAAGGATCCGAGCCAGTGAACTTCACAATGGTCTACCCCGGCGCACTTCACAAAGCAAGGTGGATGGCTAAACTGCTCTATACCCTCAAGATTGTTCTTTGTGTCAGGCCAGATCAAAGAGCAGTTTTCCCAAAGCCGAGGTTGTGACAAAGTCAAATCAGCAAGTTAGAACGGTTTGCTGTGTTCACAGTGCTGTTTATGTCCCATGGTGGATTGTTTGCCCTGTTCCAGCAAGTGCGCCACTGAATGACTTGAATTTGGTCGAAACCTTGGCTGAATTTGCCCATATGACGCCACAATAGTTGACAAAGCACGTGTGGCACTCGGTAGACACACTTGGTACCTAACTGAGGAGTTGGCCCCACTGCTTTGTTCTCATCCCAAGTACAAGAAACAAAAGAGGAGATGAGGAAGGCCCTTCTTTGTCATGAAGGCACTGAGTTACTGAGAGAGTGGGGCTCAATCATGGGGGCTATGGAAAGCCATATCTTCCCCCCGTCCCAGAAAGTGGCACTGCCCTGGTGGACCTAATTGGGCCTGACTCAAGCCGGTTCTTCACCATTTTAGGCATGCCCTATCAGTTTCTCCACAGTCCAGCCAGTGAATGGGCGGATCATGATGACTACCTGAACATGAAACGGATTGTGGACAAGCGCAGGTCGTCAATGAGGCTGCAGTGTGGGGGTGTAAAACTTTGCCATGACTTTCTTAATGTTGCCAGGGATGAGGAGCGCTTTCAAGAAGTCCTTCAAGTAGTTGAAAATGACAGACTCCGCGTTCCTAATCAGCGCAAACGATCATCTGTTTCCGAACAGAAATCATGGTTTCTTGCTCTAGAGAAATAATACCTTGTGAATATATGATAAAACCCCTTAATGTACCACGAGAGAATAAGAATGATTAACTTTTGTGTGTTGTGATAACAGCTTTTAATTAAGACAGGCAATATTTGTGTTAATATCCCTTATGATGGTTGTGTAATCTCATATATAGGCGCGGTATGCCGTATAAGCAAAATCGCTATTTTTCAAATTGCATTGCTGGTGCTCACTCAAATATGCATGAATCTTCAAAAAATTGCACGTGGGTATTTTTTATGTCAATATGCAACACCAAAAATTTTGAACAGCATTATAGGACAAGTTGGGGCAACTGTCACACCCTAATATATATATATATATATATATAATATATATATATATATATATATATATATATATTATATATGATTGATACAGTGTGTGTGTGTAGTATGATTTGAATTACTGAATTCTAATGAAAGTCTAGTGACTAAGAATTATTCATACTCTGCCTTGTCACCTTTGGACAAAATGGGTTAATTAAAATTTAAGAGTCCTAAATGCATGTAATGCAAACATATAAGCTCCCCCACTAAGTGCTGTCACTGTACAGGAGACTTGTCTGCCCCTGTATGGAGAATGATTCTCATGTGTAGAGTGGCTCAACATGCACAATTCTACTTGACCAGATGGAATCAAATGCTTTTCATCTCATCAATCCCTTTCTCTATGCCACAATGTTGCCTCTCTCTCTCCTCATCACTATCATAATGGAGATTGCTCTTCTGAACACACTAACTACATCCTCTTCCTTTAAGGAGAGCAGGTAGTACCAGACTTTTGACACATTCTCATTCCTTTTCTGTCTAACTCTCTAATCCAAGGGTTAATCAGTATTCTCAATCTTTTATCTACTCAACCAGTCAACTCTGAAATAACCTTCCTCAAGCCATCTTTCCCCCTGCCTATGACCTCCAATCTCTCAAATGCAGTGTGTCCAGGCATCTCAAAAGCCTTGGACATTGATTTTGGTTCTTTTCTTCCTCTGTTGTAAGAGAGGATTTTTGCAGGCATTTGCCTTTAGCCCCTCCTTCCTGAATGAAAAAAGCTCAAAGGTAAATATGGAAAGACTGGAAAAATACTTTTGCCGTGTACAAACTGCAATGAAATTCAAAGTGAAACTATGCCCTCTAACCCAATAACCATTAGCGAAAAAAAACTGGTTACATTAAAAATATTCAGATTGCAAGTGGGGTCCTTGGAAGCGATTGTGGGTATGAGAAAATTAAAACAGTTTGGACATAGAAGTTTACAAGTACCAACCATCAAAATTTCAGTAAGAAATTTAAAAGTTTATTAAAATAAAGTTTTATTTAAAGAGGTGCTGACAATGCAAAAAATTAAAGAACCAGAAACTAGGTGTGACAAATAAGAGAGATTGAACACACTAAAAATCCATAAATTTGCTGGATTTTATTTCACCTACAAAGATCCCTCCACCCCAACATTTTATTTTTTTAGTTGATACTTGGAAGTTGGGAACAAACAGATTGAGATTCTGCTGCTATTTCCTTGTACCAGTAGCTACATCAGTTAATCAGATTAACTGATGTACTGGTATAAGGAAATAATAGCAGATTTTAAAATTATGTACCAACATGCTGGTATTTCCTTAGAGCTCCTGCACCTTAAAATTTGCCACTACACCTCTGGGTACTGTAATGCAAGATCTTCAAGTTTATTTATTTATTTATATATATATATATATATTATTACTAGTCCAATTCATTACTACTTATGATAAAGTGCTCATATTTAATAATAATGAAGGGGAAAAAGTCAGTTGAAGTAGCTTATGCTACATGGAAGAGCAATCAAAGTGAAAATTTTAATATTGATTTTCTCACATTTGATTTAGAGACAATGGTCATTATTAAAAATTCATGGAGAGACTGATTTTTAAAAAATTTAAGTACTTTTGGATGCTTTGAACTATATTCTGAGAAATTTACAGGCCAAATTGAAATATTTGTGCCATTATGAAACAGATTTTCATGAATTATAAAATTTTTTATAATTCACTTCAAATTTGGAGGGGTATAAAAAGTAAATGTGGCAGGTTTTTAAAATTGTATGCAGACAATTTTAAGCTAATTTTATAGAGAAACTAAATGAGAAAAATGGTAATTTTTACCATTTTTTTAAAATTTAGTCGACTACAAAATTCACATTTAAAAATTCATAATCCAAACACTAGTGTAGGGGTACTTAAAGTCAAATTTTGCACATTGATCCATCCATTGTGTTCTGCCTATTAGGCAGGTCCAGCTCATGTGTCCTGCCAAAGTGTTCTATCCCGAGCTATCCTTTTCATCTCATGGTATCCTGCCTGCCTTCAAATCATCCAGCATTACTTTCCTTTTCCTTCCCCTCAGCCTTCTACCTTCATATCTACCCTCTATCACCACCTTCTTCTCTCAACACATGTCCAATCCATTTCTTGTGTCTTTCTCTTATCACCTTAATGAGTCTTCTTTCCTCCCTCACCTGTTGCAGTACTTCGTCATTACTTTGGTATTCCCTCCAGCATTCTTCTCCAAATCCACATTTCAAAACTTTCCAGGAGTTTCTTTTCAGTTTTTTTTAGTGTCCATTGATAGTGATCTATAAACTGTGTAAAAAGACTTATAGTACAAACCCCTTAAAAAAATCTGGTACAAAAACTTAAACCTCTTAAATTTTGAACACAAACTCTTTATGCAATCTGAGCACAAAATTTTCAATTTTAGATTTAAGTGCCAAGTCACCAATATGGTTAGGATAAATCTGAGTACGGTCTCGTGTCTGCCAAATTTTTGGTACACATATAACATTCAGTTTTAAAACCTTTTTTGGTACTTACGTATTAATGAGTGACACTAAATAACTTCAAAATTTGCCAATAACCAATGATAATTGGTGATGTTAAGTCGTAATATTTTTGTTAGTTTTAACAAAAATATCACGACTAAACCTAACCAATCATCAAAGGCAATTATAAATAAGGGCAATACATAAATAAGCATTTTATTAATATAGTAAATGTCCATAATAAATTTCTAAAGATATATTACTAAGCATTGTATTCATATAGTAAAAAAACTTTAAAGTTATTTACAATATTTAGGGTTAACCATTATTTATTTTTTTGTTGAAGAATCTCAAAAAATAATGTAAAAATGGGCAATGGAGTATTCTAATGTAGGTCTACCTTTGTCCAGAAGAAATTCTGTTCCTTATTGTAGCCTATATGCTATAGGACTAGCCTAGGGTCTAGTCATACCTCGAACCCAAACTGCAAAATCTGCTCGAGTTTTCCGACGAATCACGCGACAATTCTTTCCATAACACTCTCGCGCCTGACGGGTTGAGCGAAAGTTTTAATTAAATTAGTTTTAATTGAAATTAACGCGAGAATTGTTTTTCCAAAGCGTGTAAGCACGAGGCTGAAATTTTTTGCGTGAGAATTTTCCATATTGCGCGCGATTTTTGTATTTCTCATAAAGCGGAGGTGTCGGGTGAAAATTTTGCACATTTTGCAGCCTGGTCGCGAATTGAAAAGTTTGGCAGAAATTTGCCTAACAAGATGTAGAGTATTATTAAATGGGAAATTTGGGACATTTTCCCGTTTTTTATAGCACTTCGAGTCCCTTTGTTGATATTTTGAAGTCACTTCACTCCCTTTTGGAATATGTACATCACTTTTGCCAAACTTCTCATACTGGGACCTACCAGAGGCTAGAAAAACTTTTATTTATTAATTTGACTGCTCAAGGAATACTAGGTAATTTTAGTGGTTGAGTTGGAGATGGTGTCTTTCACCTCACTTCTGGGAGCAGCCATAGGCCCAAAGACTATACCTAACTTTGGGAGACGCTGCCAGCAAAACTCCATTTTAGTTTTGATAAAAAGGGAATATTTTTCGTTGCAAACGCGAAATATTTCTTAAGGTGAATTCACACAATAAACTCTTATCAAAACTTAGAGAATTTGTGTTAAATTTATTTGTGAAAGTGAAAAAAATTAAGTTACATACCTACTGCACGAACACAGTATCCAGCCCAATCAGAGTACCTCCCACTTCGAAATCAAAGTTCTGGCAATCACAGAGAACTCTATTCGAAGAACTATACCACAATGCGTACACACAACCTTAGGAATCTGTTTAACTGCAGGACAGAGCCGTTCGGTCGCTCAATGACACATGGCCCCGCCCCACCTGTTTTTCTTCACCAGTGTTGACGTCATCACTTAAACAATTTAGTAGGCTCCACAGAAGCTCATATATATATATATACACAATAAACAAACTGTAATTAACTTTAAATGCTTTGAATATGTCTCCGACCCCATCAGTTTTGAATTTACACTTTTCCGTCACCAACCTCCAGCATCTATGATTACCTGCAGAAATAGCCACCGGTCGAGTTGCATGATTATAATATTGTAATCTTGAAAAAATATCAGTTAATTAAGAAATTATATAAATTATAATTAAATACATGATTTACAATAAATTTTATACTTTGAATTTCTTGATTCATCTTCATTTAAAAATGTATATACCGTTTTAGCTACCCACTGGTGGTTATAAGCGCAGTTATTTTCACAAGAATAATTTCCAAGATTACACACCACACACAATATATATATATATATATATATATATATATATATATATATATATAGGCTGACCATATTTCCTTGAGACAAAAACGGGACATTGGGATGGCAAAAAGGGACGGGGTTATGTAATATTCTGTATTCATGAAAAAGTAAGTACATAAACCGGGACAAAATTGACATTTTTATTAAAACGACGGGACGGCCAGGAAATATAAAACAAACGGTACTGTCCCGTTCAAAACGGTACGTATGGTCAGCCTATATATATATCATAAAGAACGACGCTTGTATAGGAGAACATACCGCAAGATGAGGAGGGAGAACGAACAAATGAGGTAACCACCCCGGGAATCGAACCGGGATCTTCCGATTGCCGGTCAGATATGATAACCACTACACCATGGTCCTCACTCGATCAGAAGTCGTAATTCTCCTACATACGCGCAGAAACCATGCCGCACCTATATAGGGTGTCCCAAAAAAAACTATATACCTTTATAGCATCATACATTTTATAATTTAAAAAAAAAAAATATATTGTATAGCAATTGCCAATGAAAGGTAAATTAGTAATCTAAGTGATCAAAATGTTATAGCGAGTTGTTTGCATATAAAATTTAATTAACTACGCCAAGTGCTCAAAATGTTCTCCGGCGGCATGAATGCACTTTTGAATGCGTCGACTAACTGATTCGCAGACATGGACTAATGTGGATGCTGTGATAGTCCCGTACTTTTCCCTAATTGCATCCTTAAGGTGTTCGAGTGTTGCAGGTCTTGTACCATAAACTGCATCCTTCAGGTAGCCCCACAAGTAAAAATCAAGGGGAGTCAAGTCCGGTGAACGTGGAGGATACTCAACGCTTCCTCTTCGTCCTATCCAACGGTTAGGCAACGTTTCATCGAGGTACCTTCTGACATCACAATGATAATGAGGGGGGGGCTCCATCTTGTTGAAAGTAAAAGTCGTCGTTTCCAAACAACTTCCGAACTGCAGGTATAATTTCTGTCCGTAGCATGTCGAGATATGCGGCACCGGTAACTGTCCCATTAAAGAAAAATGGTCCAACCAAACCCCTGGATGATAAACCACACCATGCTGTTAATCCTGGTAAATTAACATGTTTATCCACATAAACGTGTGGATTATCAAGTGACCAGTACCTGCAGTTGTGTCGATTTACTGTGCCATTCAGCTTGAAGGTAGCTTCATCAGACCACAGGATTTTGTTGTATTGAAAGTGCATTCATGCCGCCGGAGAACATTTTGAGCACTTGGCGTAGTTAATTAAATTTTATATGCAAACAACTCGCTATAACATTTTGATCACTTAGATTACTAATTTACCTTTCATTGGCAATTGCTATAACAATATATTGTTTGGGTTTTTTTTTAATTATAAAATATATGATGCTATAAAGAGTATATATTTTTTGGGGACACCCTGTATATGCATTTCAACTGCAAAGAACACGCAGTATAATTAACGTAAAGAACGACGCTTGTATAGGAGAACATTCCGCGCAAGATGAGGAGGGAGAACGAACAAATGAAAAAATGAGGTAACCACCCGGGAATCGAACCCGGGATCTTCCGATTGCCGGTCAGATGTATATATAGGTGCGGCATGCGGAGGTGCCCCCCTCGGGGCATTGGTTTCTGCACGTATGTAGGAGAATTACGACTTCTGATCGAGTGAGGACCATGGTGTAGTGGTTATCATATCTGACCGGCAATCGGAAGATCCCGGGTTCGATTTCCGGGTGGTTGCTCATTTTTTCATTTGTTCGTTCTCCCTCCTCATCTTGCGCGGGATGTTCTCCTATACAAGCGTCGTTCTTTACGTTAATTATACTGCGTGTTCTTTGCAGTTGAAATATATATATATATATATATATATATATATATATCTATATATATACTATGTATACTATATAGTTATATTTACAATATTTGCTAAAGGTGCACGTTTATCGAGAGGTTTTTACAACTGGAAATTATTATTTAAAGACTTGGTAAATATTAAATTTCGGGGACACCAATTTTTTTGGAGCCCTGATTAGCCGAAAGTTGGTGACATAGAAAATAAGTAACCAACCACGAACGGCCACTAACCTAATGAAATGAGCGGGTTACCGAAATCTGGTGTCCTCGAAATTCAATATTAGTCAAGGTTTATTGAGGTAATTTACTTCATTACTGAATGTATTTATTTATCCCTAATTTTCTTACTCAATTCCAAACATTGCATTATTAATTTCCTATTTTGTGTTTTTATTTATTTTAATAATAATTACTTAAAATCAGTTATATCATTGATTTATTTTATTATAATTTTTTTATATACAGTAGTTTAGCATTTATATACTGTATATGTATATACTTATACTGTGTATATAGTTGAGATCAGAAAATATACTGACAAACTCTTCATTTTCTAAAGCTGCTCGCAAATGGAGCTTGCACTTTCCTGCCTTTTTCTGCCATTGCACTCTTGTAACACCACGCCTCTTACTATTCTTCGTGAAATCTGGGAAAAACTTTCCATCTTAACGCCATCAGGTTTCATGCGGATGTTTATTTGCCTCCCTCAAAATCCAAAATTGTAAACTTGTGTTAGCGAGGTAACATCCTCATCTACTAAACTCGAGGATTTTCCGTTCTAATCTATTGTAATATGATAGTTCATTATCATAGTTGCTTAAAAAAAAAAATATATATATTATATATATATATTATATATATATATATATATTATTATATATTATATTATATATATATAATATATATATATATTATATATATATATATATATACACACACACACATAGGGTGTTTCAGGAGGAAAGGTCAATACTTCAAGAGGTGATAGTATCGGTCAATGTGAGAAAAAAAAAGTTTATATGAACATGTGTCTAATTCTGAATGGTTACGGAGATAGAGCTGTTTGAATCTACAAATACAAACGCCTTGTTAATGGTAATCAAGAAAGAGAAACTAATTACTGTTTCTAACATTTAATGTTTAAACATTGGCATTTTGAATGGTATCAGATACAGAAATGACATATTTGTTAGAGTTTACAATACGTTTTCGAAAATCCCACCGTCAACCTCACTGCACTTTGCAACTCGTGTGCGAAGATCGCGTGTTGTTCGTCTGAGTTGATCTTGACGTTCCTTTATGCGGGCAGCAGTATCCAAAATGCGCGCGAGCAATTCGTCTCGTGTATCCACCTTTCTTTTGTAAACTTGACTTTTCATCCAACCCCAAAAACAATAATCTAACGGAGAGAGGTCTGGAGACCTTGGTGGCCATTCAATGGGACCACCGCGGGAGGAGGAAGAGCTGCGCGCGCATCAGATTCAAACAGCTCTATCTCCGTAACCATTCAGAATTAGACACATGTTCATATAAACTTTTTTTCTCACAATGACCGATACTATCACCTCCTGAAGTATTGACCTTTCCTCCTGAAACACCCTGTGTATATATATATATACACCTTCTATAGACATTGTATAATTACCTGGTCATGCATACTGACTGTAATTATATACTGTACTTACTGTTTATTTCTCAATTTCGTGCAAAGTTTACCACGTGATCAGTTCAACTATTATTAGAACTCACTCGCAGGTACAAATTTATAAAATGATTTGGTCTGCATCCAAACTCGAACGTATAAAATGGTACCGTCTTTGAATAACTCACTGAACTGAGAAAGGATACTAAATATTGGAAAGAAAATGGGTGAAACTTTATTGGGTTGTGGTTATGCACAGACAACAGTTACTACTCTTCAAAATAATACTCCTAACAGTGTAAACTTGAACTTCAGATATAATAGTATAGATATATTACACGTGAATACATTCATTTGTATAATAAATTTGGAAAATAAAAATAAAATTTACGAGTAATTTAAAGAAAATAATTTAAATAAAATAAGTTACCAACAAAAACAACTACTGCTTAAAATTACAGAACAAGTTATAATTGCCATGCCAGCCATCATATAAAAAAATTGGGTGTAAATACTAAAAAGTCTTAAATTTCACATAAAGCATTTTCTCTAAATTTACACACACACACACACACACATTATATATATTATATATATATATATATTTATATAATATATTATATATATATATATATTTTTGTAATGTTTTATGTAATGCATTCTAATTTCTAAATAATAGTCTTATATATATATATATTAATATATATATATATATATATATATATATAATATATCCGTACACCTATATAATTTAGTCTTGGAAATAAATAGAATTTTAGTCATTATGGCTTTTAAAAGAGTAAAACAGAAATGGACTTTAAATCTTCTTGTTAAAAATGTTTTAAGGCTTCACTGAAGAATTCAAAGTTTTTAAAATTATTGTATGGACACAGAAGAAGATAGCAACGTCAGTTGCTCTGTTTATGGTTACATAGATTTTTTTCTCCAACAGGGTTTCATTGTCAAGAATTTCCCCAAAACGATTGCGAGCATTTCTTGAAAGTTTATAAACAAATTTTAGGAATCGCTATAAAACCTGAAGATGTAGCGGGTATCATTTCCAAAACTGTCGATAAACTCCCGCTTTCATTTTCCTCCAAGCCAGAAATATACTCTTTTAAAGTAATCACTTTGAAAGACCAATATCAGAGAACTCGAATCTAGATCTAGTTTACACACAGTTTGATTGGAAAAGAGTACAGAGAAAGGTTGTGTACGTGTTACAGTGCAGTAAAGGTGTTCAAATTCTTCCTTTGATATCGAACTCTCGAACTTTCGGATGAAGTATTAATAAATCTGAATTATTACATTACTGATACAGGGCAAGAAACGCGCAAAATTAACCAATACTCGATAGGTAAATTTTAATGTCTTTCTTCAGCCAGTCCAAATGCCTCTTATCAACTTAGCAATTAGATTTAGTGTATAATTAATGTACAACTTAAGAGAAAAACTTACATGAAATGATACAGTTAATGCCTTCATTAAAAGAATTAAAACTAACACATTTATTACTGAAATGATTCGCATAAAGACGCAATTTTTTAGACGAATTCTAATTTTAAACTCCTTATTCAAACTTGGTGATTCACAATGAATTTTGCCTCTTTTTAGCAAATTAACAACTAGTATATGTATATATATATATATATATTATATATATATATATATATATATATATATATATATATATATATATATATATATATATATATATATCGGAAATAATGTTAATTATTTTAGTCTAACATCAAATACTTATATAACAGACTCCAATCTGAAATAAAAGCCAACTATTTGTTATTGCTACTAACTGTTTTGTTTAGATCCTTAAAAAACTCTAATTAATGGTGATGGTATTTTATATATTGCAATAAGAACTTTATCCCAGCAATCGTTTTTTCTTACCAGGAATAAAAGACTCCTACTTTATAGCTCCATATTATTACTCCTTTTAAATAATTGGTAAACATAAGATACAGTAGGCACTATTATATTGATTAACCTTTATAGAATGATATGTTACGAACTTACAATTACACAGTGCAATCTATAATAATATTAATGATAATGATAATGATAATAATGATAATAATGATAATAATAATAATGATAATGATAATAATAATAATAGTTTGACAGACCGTCCACATTGTAAATATACGATTCTAGACAGCAGTGAGGACTGTATGTCAAAATTAGTCATAAAAGAAATTTACCTGTACCCATCAAATTCCAGGTGGAAGAGGATTTTCATGTACAGTCAATTGCAAATATCTAGGTACACTGGGCGAGGTCCGGGAGAGGAATCACGAGCCCTTGGCGCTACTTTTGACTCCGGGCCTCTTTACCCCCGATCACCTCCTTCTCTGTCATCCAGCCCGGGCCCAGGTGCTTTGACGCCTCACGCATCCCCCTCTCCCGGACCCTGACACCGTACCACATCTTTCTTGGAGTGGATCATGACTTTTGTAACCGATGATACAGTATGTGAACTGTTAATGATAATTCTCTTATTTAGAATATAGAAGGTGGGGCCCAGTTCAAGAGGCTATTCCAGATACTGATCAGCTCTATATAAATGAAAATGAAAAAAACATCATATATTAAATGTAAAGCTAAATATATATATATATATATATATATATATATGTTTAATTTATTTATGATATAGCTACGCTAAGTCTTACATTTAATTAAGAAGCCACATATTTAAAATTATATAGCGCAAACATCATATATATATATATATATATATATATATATATTATATATATATATATATATATATATTATATTATATATATATATATATGCGTTAGTTGTTTTGTGGAAACGCAATA
Source organism: Bathynomus jamesi (assembly GCA_023014485.1). Taxonomy (NCBI): domain Eukaryota; kingdom Metazoa; phylum Arthropoda; class Malacostraca; order Isopoda; family Cirolanidae; genus Bathynomus; species Bathynomus jamesi. Next base: position 116,053 of record JAJOZX010007010.1, on the reverse strand, counting down.
TTAAAAAATGCTTGAAAATTAATCTAATCTATCTTAATTTATATAATCTTAACCTCAAACATCTTGAAAAAATTACTTTTTACGAAAATATCACACTTAAATATACGAAATGTGGCTACTATATAATATAATAATAATAATAATAATAATAATAATAATAAATAATTTGACTTTAAAATATTTATTTAAATGCATAAAATGTTTACTTAATGTACATACATTACTTCACATTATTTAGAATACTATGGACAAATGTGTGTTAAATGTACAATATAATTATTATTTATTACTATCGACCGATGGGAATTATATATATATATATATATACGGTATATATATATATATATATACGGTATATATATATATATATATATATCGGTATATATATATATATACGGTATATATATATTATATTAATATATATATATATTATATATATATAATATATATATATATATATATATATATATAAATAATGTTGATAGTCGAATAATCTACTTATGGGTACAGAAAAAAAACCAAATTGTTTTAAAATCTTTTCTACTCTTAAATCAAACGTAATTAAAACAGTCTTTTCAATCTCCGCTACAGTTCCGTGCTTGTGACCCGGTCAGCAGTAATCGATGTTTTGACCCGCGGACGCTTGGGTTATAAGGTCAACATGATAATCCGTTGCCAGGGTAAGGTCAGCGAGGCATCCGTTTAGACCAGGAGTGGAATACCCACTCTGAATCCCTCGGAACATTTCTCTTCCACCTGTGCCCAAGAAAGAGGTCAATCGATGTTAGATTTTGTTTTGGTTGGGTAAGACTATCCGGACAAAGGCGAAGAAAATAGGAAAATTATAATTACAATAATAATGACTTTAAGACGAAGACTACTGATGGTGTTGCATGATGGGGAACGCGCATCGTGTGTTTTGCTCACTTACCGATGTACAGAGGAGAGTCTACATTCAGTTGAATTAAATCTCCGGGCGAAATCACTTGCTCAAATTGTTTCTCATCGACGCTCAAATGGGCCTCCCGTTCGAACCTATACCCCGCCGAAAAGGATCATTGATCATAATAATGATAAAATTAATATTTGGGGTTATTTAACCTTTATTCGTGACATCTAAAAAGTCATGTGACGGAAGGAACTTACAGTTTAACGTGAGATCAGAAGCCTCTAATCTAATCAAGGAAGAAACCTAGAGAGGCACTGTAATAGCTGAAATCAGAAGTCCGAAGCAGAATTCAAAACCAGAAGCTTCGGATTAACAGCGGGCACTCTACTAGTATAGGCTACTCTTGCAGTTCATCTTTGGCCAGAAGACTTAAACTGATACTAGTAGGATAACTCTTACGTTTATGAAATACATTGAAAGGTGATATGCCAACTGATCAAGATTCAAGTTTTCATTTCTAAAGAAACCATCGCTCGAACCCTATATTCCACAGGGTTAAAAGCTGAAGGAGAAAATAACCGCTTAACGACGGTATGTGAACGAAGTAACAAACGGATTTTGCAGATTGATCCGTCGTTAATCCCCCAAAATTTGTCATCTTTCGTTCCCACGCTATCTGGATTAAAAGAACTCTGTTTCTAGAAAAGTGAATTCGTGCGCAAAATGCGATGTAGTTGTTAATACTCTTGAAATGTATAATATATTTTAGGACTCGCTTCACTTTCTCAGAAGGGTGGGCACAACACTCCGGACTGAAAATACTCAAATCAATTAATCACACACACAAAGATACAAATGGATCACCACCAGCGGGAATAAGGTACCGCTCCAGCCTCAGGGTTCCAGTATTACTATTCATGAGAACGTTGGGAGTATACTTCCAGTGGCAGGATTGGCGAGACTTTTGGCTAGACCAATGTTTGCATTCACATATCTCACATACTGCTTCCATTCCTCTCTGTTTCTTTTTAACTCCTCCACTAACGTTATTGATCTAAAAGTATTGGAATGTTTGTACATTAAACAATTTCGTCAGTCCCTTAACTCCACATTTATTCACACATTTACCAATTACACCTTTCTATCTCTTACGCGGTCTTCCTCTGCTTCTCCCACCCACACACTCGGTATTATCTACATTTTTTACAATTCTGTCAGTATCCATTCTCTCTACACGATCATACCAGTGAACTTGTGAAGAACACTTGTCACTGTTCTCCTTAGTTCATTCTCTGATTTACCCAGAAGCACCACGTCTTCAGTAGACATCAGATGCAACAGCTACCACTCATTATTTTTCAAATTTAGGTTTAATTCTCTCTTTAGCATCTGGTTTTCATATGCATTACCAAATCCATTATACTGAACACATTAAACGACCATGGGATATCGCACAGCCATACCGTACTCCAACATTAATACTGAACCACTCACTCAACTCACCGTTTTGTTACGCAGGCAATACTATCCACATAAAAACTTTTCACTGCATTTAATAATTTACCACTAACACCATATATATACAGGGCTATTCAAATTAATTCATCCGATTTCAACGAGGAATACTTCCGTACCTATCAACCGTGCATCAAACTGGGCATACACCCACATGAAAGAGGAAATCTCCGAGTTTTACAAGATCACCGCGAGGAGGCTCCAAAGTCACGCCGTGGCCTAGCCTAGCAACAACAGTCAGTGTGAAAATGGCGTCCGCACAGCAGAAGGCATTTTGTGTGTTGCAGTTTTCGAGCTGTAAATTGGTAGTCACCAGAGCTGGGCAATAAATACATTGAATGTATTTAAATCTAAATACTAAATACATGGGAGAAATGTATTTAATACTAAATACTAAAATACATTTTACGAATGTATTTAGATACTAAATACAAAATACATCAATTGTATTTAAATACATTGTAAATAATTTAAATACATACACAATTTAACATATGCATTCACTAATTCACTAAGCCATGACACGCACACGATAAAGAAATCAACCGCTTTCGACTAAGAGTGGCACACAACTGATTGAAGTGACACGTTGAAACATGAACCATGCTTACTACACTGTCGACGCGTCGTACTGTGCTAGTACAGAACGTGTATTAAACCAGTAAAAGTATTTACATTTTTTATATTTTGAGTATTTAAATACATTGTATTAAATACTCATTAAAGTATTTAAATACTATATGTAAATACAGAAAAACAATGTATTTATAAATACAGTTCTAATACACATGTATTTAAATACGTATTTAAATACAAATGATTTAAATACTGCCCAGCTCTGGTAGTCACAGTGCAGCGTGAGTTTCGTCGACGTTACAGAAGATCCACCGGGTGCTTCCGAGCATCCATCGGTGGTATCGGTGGTATCGGTGGTATCGGCACTGTGACTACCGATTACGCTCGAAAACTGCAACACACAAAACGCCTTCTGCTGTGCAGACACCATTTTTCACACTGACTGTTTGTTGCTAGGCTAGGCCACGGCGTGACTTTGGAGCCCTCTCGCGGATCTTGTAAAAACTCAGAGATTTCCTCTTTCATGTGGTGTATGCCCAGTTGATGCACGGTTGATAGGTACGGAAGTATCTCAGTTGAAATCGGATGAATCATTTTAAATAGCCCTGTACTATGTATATCACAAAACTTATGATAAAATGAATAGCTCTGCTTTCTCCAAATCCATAAATGTCATATACACCCTTTCCTTCATATCACATAGTTACTCATTCATTTGTCTTCTCAGCGTAAACACTTGATTGACACACCCTCTTCCTTCTTTAAGCTGCCTTGTTCGTCTCCAACCAAAGGATTCGTGATCTTTTTGATTCTAGCAACACTTTTTTCGTATACTTCCCCAGCCATACTCAAAAGAACTATGAAAGGTAAAAGTACAGTGAGGAAGCTCATTTCCCCACGATATAAGGGTGAGTGTGCCCCAAGGGTCCCCTTTAGTCCAAGCAATGACAGGATAAGCGGTCCCGCCAGCAGACGGGAGTGAACCAAAGCCCCACTGCTCAGTGTCCGCCACCAAAACCACTGAGCTACCGGACGCCCTAAAAGACTTTACCCCTGTAACTTTTTACATTCACTCCTTAAACTCTGTATTTTATTTTGTGTATATATATATATATATATATATATATATATATATATATATATATATATATATATTATATATATATATATATATATATATATATATATATATATAGAGAGAGAGAGAGAGAGAGAGAGAGAGAGAGAGAGAGATATTACCTTGAAAGTTTTACAGTGTGCCATTCACCATCGTCGAGGTTTGTGGACGCGTTGTACGCAAGGTACGCGAACCCTGAGCCAAGGTTGAACCTCAGCACCACCCTGCCGTTCTTCAGTTCGAGAGAGAGTGAGTCTCCGAGTGAGGGCACTGAGATGGGTCTCCTGAGTACGTCTTCGTTAAGTTCTTCAGAACCAATCCAAAGGATTAATCCGTCCGGTGATACAGAACGGAAACGGAGCCACAGGTGAAGTTTGTCTCCAGACATTCTGGAAGGAAAACAAAAACGCTTCATTTCACTAACAAGAGAGTAAACGGTAACATCCAAACCCCGATATGCCTCTCCGGAGAAAGTTGGGCGTGAATGCTAGGATTGACTCGAACCCGAGCAATCACAGAGTAGGTGGCTATACCAACCATAATAGTGGCAACAGTGGGAATCGAACCCAGGCCCTTAAAAGTCTAAGTCCAATTTTCAGCCAACTGAGCCACGGAAGGAAAATTATAAAAATTATGGATCGGAAGGTATTTCATATCAACGGAATAGATTGAATGTAAGGCTTTTTGTTAAGAGTAAGTTTTGATGGATGAAAGAAGTAATTATGAAACCCTCTGATTAATTAATTAATTAACTAATTAATTATAGACGTTGGGTGGGCACGTGCCCCCCCAATACTGGAATAAATTTAAATTTACGAAATAATATCTAGTAAAGCTAAGAGGATTCAAATAAATTAATCCTATATATATATCGTTCACTTTTCTTATTCCTAAAATGTAGTTAAAGCACTGAATTACTGATTTCTTACAACTGATTAAAAATTATTTCTCTGACAGCGCCCCCACAAAAATATTTGTTTCATGGCGCCCCTGATACATATAAATACTGTTTAAGTATATAGATTAATGAAATACAAAGAAACGCCACTCACTTCATCTCGGATTGAAATGAGTTTTCTTAAATTGAATACATTCTGTGGCGTTAGATATATAAATAACTGCAGCCTCCTTTGGGAACAGTTTAAAGAGGAGTTATAAAGGCATTCGTGCATTCACCTTTTGAGAATTTCTGGTTCTGTGTACTTCAAGAATGATCTTCCACTGAAGGAGGGAGTTGCTACTTGGGTAACAACTCGACTTCGGCAATGGGCGTCGTTGAACCCTAGGGGACACCTGCAGGAATATGTATCCTTCTGGGGTTCACAAATACCCCCGTTATCGCAAGGATGAGTAGAACAGGGATGATCGCAGGAACCCACATTCGTTCCAGACATGGCCCCCGACACTAAGTGAATTGGTTGGTTGCCTAACGTCAGCTGAAAAAGAATTAATCATTTTCATACAGACGTTTCCTTTTGTATGAGAGATATTTAAATTAGGTTTCATCCAATCGTTATATTGCACTTTCTGCGTTTCAACAAGAAAATATAATTTTTCTTTGTAAACTTAACAACAATCTTGAGCCAACCTTCTGAATGCATCCGACAAAACTTGATTTTTCTGACAAGACAGCTGGAGGATATATTGGGGCTGGCAATCCTCCCAAGAACAGAGGCTGTGCCAGGGTCAGCATGGTGAACGCCCCCGGGGTCAGGCCTTCGACTGGTAGCTGTCATCCACATAGATCCACGTTCTTCTACCAGTCCTCGAAACGCGAAGTGAATGCCATATTCCAGGTTGGATTGGGTACAGTGATCTATAAGAGAAGTATCAACACGAACGCGTTACTAATTTAAACACCAAGTAACGACGAATGAGTAAATCTATAAATATTTTGTTCTCGATTCCCGAAACAAAATGAAAATGTTTCTTTTTTAATCTTAAAAACGTTTCACGCCAAGCAAAAAAATAAAATACTGCATTTGGCATTCACCTGAGCGTGAGAGGACCTGATCCGAGGTCAATGGTGACCAAGACGTGCGCCTGCGACAACGTAATAGCAACGAAGTCTCCCGTGCCGTCCGTTCGGTGTCCGCGTACAGAAGGACTCCGTCGTGGAAGCCGCTCGGAACACCAACTCTAGCTCCAACCACGACAGGATGGAACTGCCGAGAGGCGGAAACCGAGCAGCGAAGAGCCATTAAAGGAGGGAACCTGCAAATTGAACATCGAAGGAGATCCATTCGTCTTAAAGAAAAATTTCGCGTTTACCTGAAACGAAGTTTACTTTATATACTTTACATTATAAAGTTCAATGAAAAGGCTATTAAAAATCCGTTTCAATGACATATTGATGGCTAAATGAGGACATAATCCAACCACCAACCAGCAGACGCCCTAAAGTTTCAGCACCTACTGTTCGAAATCTGAGAATTTTTAACAAGAAAAAGTACTTTATTACGATCAAATGTTCACCTTAAATTAAACTATTTAACTTCTGTAATTTAATGAGAACCTAACTTTTAACGTTATTACAAAGCATTTTTAAGTGACTAAATTTTATAAAATTAACACCGCTACCATAATTATTATTATATATATAATATATCAAAAAAATATATCAGAAAATTATAACATGATAAACTGCAGAGTATCGATTGCGTATAGAGAAACTAATTGAGAAGCATACAGAAAAAGAAGTCGACGCTATAGAGGCGATAAGGTTAACTCAAAGTACTTCTAATTTTGCAAAAAGGAAGTCGAAAAATCATGCTACTATTTGGACCTTTGAAAACGAAGACGTGCTTTATCTGATGATCTAACAGAAATATCCGAAATATTAGAACTCAGTAAGAATCATCTTGCAGTATCCAAAACTGACAGACTGATATGCGATAGAAACGCGTTCTTGGAGAAGAACGACAAGGGGAAGTATAGCGGACTTCGATTTTACAACAGATGATATTACACAAGCTACAGGGAAACTAAAAGCACACTCAGCGGCAGGACCGGACAAATGGAATGCCACACTGATCAAAAACTGCACGAATGTCAATCGCTGAGCCCCTATACTGGATATGGAAACGATCACTAGCCATGGGAAAATACCGGGCATCTTGAAGAGCGCGAACATAGTCCCCAATATATAAAGGAGAAGATCGATCCGAGGCCAAAAACTATAGACCAGTGTCGCTTACATCTCGTCTCACTAAAATATTTGAAAGAATAGTTAGACAGAAAATCTATGGCTTTTTGGAAACTCGGAAAAAATTAATGATAACCAACATGGTTTCGGTCAGGCAGATCATGCCTATCACAACTAATGGAACACTACAACAACATTATTGATGCACTTGAAAGTAATGAAAACTATGATGTAATATACACAGACTTGTCAAAGCGTTCGACAAGTGTGACACTGGAATCATAATACATAAACTGAAGCATATGGGAATAACAGAAAAGTAGGGAAATGGATATATAATTTCCTTAGTGAGCGGCGGCAAGTCGTTACAGTACAAGGAGCATCTTCATCAGAATCAAGAATCAGAGGTCCTCAGTTCAGTACACAAGGAACCAGTATTAGCTCCACTACTCTTCATAATCATGCTAACTGACATAGATGAGGACGTTACCAAAGACAGCATAGTAACATCCTTTGCCGATGACAAAAGATCAGTAGAAAGTAAGAAAACCTAGAAGATATAGGACCTCTACAAACAGACATGAACAGAATCTACAAGTGGACGGAAGACAACAATATGAAGTTTAACACTGAGAAATTTCAGCTGTTACGGTACGGAAAAAGAGAGACCTAAAATCCATGGAATATTACCCCAGATGGACATGAAATTCAGAGAAATTCTAAAGCAAAAAAATTAGGGTTGTAATGACTGATGATGCGAAATTTGAAACACAAAATAAGATAGCATAAACAGAGCAAAGAGAGTAACTGGGCAGATATTGAGAACCTTTAAAAACGAAGGGGATAGGAATATAATGATTCCTCTACTGAAACATTGATCATACCCAACTGGAATACTGCTCGGTCCTAACATCCCCATGTAAAAAGAAGGCATTAGACAACTAGAAGGGATTCAGAGAAGCTTCACAGCCAAGATCAAGGGTGCAAAGAACTAAACTACTGGGAAGGTTACGCGAATTAAACCTATATTCACTGGAAAGGAGGAGAGAGAGATACACCATTATTTACACTTGGAAAATAATGGAGAAACTAGTCCCTAATCTTACTCTGAACCCTGTAACTCCCCAAACAACAGTGGAAAGTAGAAAAGGAAGACTGTGTCGTGTTCTCAAATTAAAGGCGAGACAGGGAACGTCCTTAACCATGAAGAAAATAGTTTTGTTGTGAGAGGACCAAAACTGTTTAATCAGCTGCCCAAAGACCTAAGAAACACGAGCGGTGTTGCAGTGGACATTTTCAAAAGAAGATTAGACGCCTGGCTCAGAACAATCCCTGATGAGCCAGGCGTACCTGCTATGTGAGGTGGAGAGTACAAGAAACCAACTCACTACTTCACCAGGCCAACTCGAGAGGAGGGGCGACAAGCTTGACCTTCGTGAAATGAGAATCATTGCGCGGCACATTTGAAAGTTTGAAAGGAAAGGTATATATATATATATATATATATTATATATATGGGATTGAACTCAGAATTTTAAGTTACACACAGACCGTGCATGGAACAAGGAACTCTTTGGGAAAATTAAATCCACTATAGTTCGAATAAGTAATAGTAAATGACAAATTCTATAGTTTTTCTTTTTCATGATGTTAGCCCGACGTGGGCAACGGGTAACTCGTAAAGAGGACCCAAAATACAGCTTCCTCACCAGCTATCTGCCAGGCAGGTAGCTGGTGAGGGAAGCTATATTTTGGGCCTCTTTGCGAGTTACCCGTCGCCCACGTCGGGCTAACATCATGAAAAAGAAAAACTATAGTATTTGTCATTTACCATTACTTATTCGAACTGTAGTGGATTTAATTTTCCCCGAAAGAGTGCCTTGTTCCATGCCGGTCTGTGTGCAATATATATACACATACTTTATATATATATATATTATATATATATATATATATATATATATATATATAGATATATATACACACACACACACACACAGTGTATATATATATATTTGCACACAGACCGTGCATGGAACAAGGAACTCTTATTTATATATATATATATATATATATATATATATATATATATATATATACAGGGTGTCCGAGAATTATCTGTACAATTTTTGGGCTGTTATTAAAAGTCAACCATGAAGTGTAAAATTCCAGTTGTCCCATTTTACAGAGAATCTCATTAAGTTTTTTCTGATACCAAGTTTTGACGAGTTTTTTAGAAATTCCAGTGTGTCCGAACATTATCTGTACAATTTCATCTTTTAATAAAATTCTTGATAATACACGTAAAATTCTAAACAAGATTATTTAGAATCTGTATTTTCAAAAGTTTCTTTTATTAATAACGTTGTTACAAACATTCGATATGTGCACCATTAGTGATTCGCAAAACATCCAATCGATACTCCAAATGTTGCCATGTACGCTGCAGCATATCCACATCAATTCGCTCAATAGCAGCTGTGATTCTTGCTTTTAAATCATCAATGTCTGTCACCCGCGTACATTTCTAAAAAACTTGTCAAAACGTAGTATCAGAAAAACTTAATGAGATTCTCTGTAAAATGGGACAAGACTGGAATTTCTACACTTCATGGTTGACTTTTAATAACAGCCAAACATTGTACAGATAATTCTCGACACCCTGTATATATATATATATATATTATATATATATATATATATATATATATATATATATATATCTATATATATCCCCGCAAGGGGTTCTAAGCTCGTGCTCTTGAGTGCTCTTTGTGCTCGTTTGTACGTGCTTGTTCCTGGAGGTTTCACGTGCGCCCTCCCGGCCCTAGCACCCAAGGATGATGGGGCTCGACCCTGCAGTCCTTGTCATCCTTGGTCTTTTTCCACTTCGACTGTCCCCTCCACCCTTTCTTTTTCCTCTGTCTTTCCTCTCACTTTTTCTTTGTTTTTCCGCTGAGATATGCCCTTTAAATAGAGGCGAATCGGTTCTTCCTGAACTAAAAAAAAAAAAATATATATATATATATATATATATATATATATATATATTATATATATGAGTTCCTTGTTCCATGCACGGTCTGTGTGCAATATATATATATATACACACTGTGTGTGTGTGCAATATATATATATACACTGTGTGTGTGTGCAATATATATATAATATATATACACTGTGTGTGTGTATATATATTATATATATTATATATATATATATATATATCTATATATATATATATATATATATATTACACACTATTCCACTTGCCAATTTAAGGCCCATAAAGAGATCTTTCATAGAAACGTAACAAGCAATTCTAAAATAATGTGAATATACAGCTTTAATCTGTATCTATACTCATATTTAGATTTAGATTCAGACTTATATAATAATTTAATCCTCACAATAAACGAATTCTCTCAACGTAAAATTTAACTTCTTTACCTCTAAATTTAGCTGTTTTTCGCAGTTGTTTCCGGCGTATCCGAGGGGACAGAGACAGACGGGAATCCAGATGGGGTTTCAGGAAGGGAGAGGGAGGATGCAGTAATAGAAGAGAAAGAAGAGGAGGAAATTGGGGTAAGAACGTCGTGGGGAAGAAACGTTTACTGCTTTAGATGACGTCACACATTTTCCCCCGGAAGACACTCGATTTCGCTACAAATTTCCCCCGCACATTCAGCTGAAATAAGAGGAAAAAAGGGTAATTTGCATTCGTTTTTGGGTGAGACAAAACGCCTCGGGGAGGGATTTATAAGATTTATAAAGTGTAAATTTCATTTAAGAGAGTCAGCGGGGAATCGACAGAAGAACAGTTTTATAACTTTTTCTTTACATGAAACACGATCGCAAACAGCCAGAAAGGGATCCTGTAGTAACTAAGTTCAAAGTGAGTTTTGTATTGTGTCGAACTCTAAATCTCAGTACACAATGGTCAAGTTTTACTCAAAGTGTCTCACTTATGTCCCATCCGTCGACAGCCGCGTAGTCCGACGTAACGGCCTTCGAATCTTTCGCTTCCTGTTTGTAAAATTTGTACATGTGGTCGTTTACCTGCAGCCGCCTGATACATCCTTCGAACCCAGTTTTTCACACCCAGTCTATCAGAGAGGGACGTCATGTTTAGGTTCCCCCAACGTAAAGCGGTTCTCGGAAAGTTATCCGCGAGAATAGACCCTGAAAAGGAGTTACAGTGAGAAAGCGCTTCGGTACAAAATAAAATTCAACCACAACGATTACCACTTTACCGTTGGAGCAGAGGCGGTGAGCGACGTTAGGCTCGGCAATGATTTGGACCTTACTTATAAGTTGTCTGTTTCCTTGCCGTCTGTGGTACACTCACGATGACCGTACCTTACACTCACTCGACGACATTAATGAGAAATACAAAAAAGGGGACAAAAATGAGAGAAAAAGAAATAAAATTATAGCACACACCACACACACACACACACACACACACACACACACCACACACACACACACACACACCATATATATATATATATAATATATATATATATATATATATATATATATATATATATATATATATTCGTTCATTAATATTTTAAGGGCTTAATTTATCCTCTTTTCACAAATGAAGTCTATCATACTATCATTAGACCACTAGAATTTTTAAAAAATATACTGATTATCACAATGCTTCTCCGACTGTATACACAACTGTATCCGGCTGTTGTTTTCTTCGAGAGAAGCAAGTACCTATTTTGATTTAAAACGAACAATGCACATCAGCGATTCTGAACAACAGCATCAGTTGTGGAACTTCAAACACGAAACTTCATTCTTTGATATTAATAAATTTTGTATGCCAATTATCAGATGAAAAAAAATTAATTAAAACGAAGCTCAGCAATACCTCTGATCTGCCCTGACGTGTGTCCGTTGTTCAGCAGAAGCCAAACGTCCACCGGTGCCTGTAGACTGTAATCCTGTTCCACTCTCGAAGTTCCACTTTTTCGGGAGACATCACTGATCCAGCGCCGGAACCGCAGTCCCACCTTAACAAAACAGGTTGATGCTTATCGTAAACACGCGAACAAATATATTCCTCCAATGAGTTGAGTGAAGACAGGGCTCTCTAAAGAACTGGGGGCTCTGGTTTTCTAGGACCAGTAATTCCCTATTCAAACTGGTAACCAGTACGTCTAAGTAATAGTACGTACTATTAGTTTCTACTAATATAACTGCCTAATTTAAGATTCTAACCTTATACACCTTTCAAAACTCTGTGGAGTAAAAATACAATGAGAATGTAATTGAAAAACTCAAAAACTAAACTTGTATTGCTGTACTAACTAGGGTTTTATTTGAATGTAAGCAAAATTAGGGAATGAAAGCTTTTCTAGCTTTGTTATCAGTAAATCATTCAATTAGTTCACTATAAGAAATGTTTCTTGCTAGTTCATGTTCGACTGCGAGGGTGACAAGAGTAGATAACGGTTGTTGGCCCATTGTAAATCTCAGATAGATAGTTCTTAACGCGTTTTAGTACTGAAAATGTTTTTTCACTAGTAGCCACACACGCATCAGTAGTGCAAAAATATATTTGAATTGATACCACAATATTAAAAAAATCCACTTCTTTTAAGTTCGCTTCACGCAGTTTGTTTATGAGCGCTATTGACTTCATTGGAATGGCTTCACTGGAGTGGCTTCATCTTCCTCACTAATGTTTTCTTTATAAATTTGCTTTAAAAAATAACGTTCTTCCGTCAATAAATATTCGTTTATGTCTTTGGTATATTGCTTCACAAAGAATTGCAAGGAAATCTCTAGATCTCCTTTTGTCATGCCCATCAATTTGCACATAAAAGAAAAGAGAATGCAAATATTTTTCGGTGCTTCAAATCGTACTGCGAGACCAGTTAGAACTGAATCAATTATGCAGAGATGGATTTTAATGCGAAACTTTGCTCGTCGTTTATCGGATGAATATTTATTGAATCAATATATTTCGAATCGTGTTGCTTTCTCGTTTGCAATTATGGAAAACTGACACACGTTCTCGCATTCTATTTATGAGTTTTACCATTTGTTCTTGAGGTACAATCCTTGTGGTGTCTATTTACTTTTGTCAACTGTATATATATATATATATATATATATATATATATATATATATATCACCCTAATTCCTGCTAATATTCGATTGTCATAATAATAACTGCGTCCTATTAACTAAGTGAATAATAGCGTTCTGACATCGCTAATGACTGCATCATCGTATTACACTTCAGTTATTGCAGGTATCTACGGTGCCAGTTAACTCACTTGAAGTGGACGAAACCCCCTTTGAGGACCGCTGCCATGAAGTCCCCAGAAAGATCGTCGCTCTCCCCTGAGAGAAGAAGGACCCCATCGGGGGAAAGAGGACGAAACTCGAGGCTCAGCTGGACGTCACGATACGCTTCTCTCAGGGGAGGAAAGGCCGCCCACGAGTTGCCATGGAAACGCCCACTCGATATTCGAGGCGCTGCGAAAATAAGGAAAAATGTATTTACTTTTTCTAATGTCATTCACTTTTTGAGAAACAGAAATGATATGTGACAATTAAGAAGACAAAGAAAGCAATAATTGCTAAACTTTTACGAAAATAATTAGCGTTTTATGACGATAATTCCAAATAATTAATTTTTTTATTAGCTTCCAACGATCTTTTTTTGTGTATCGCATATTTGGTTGGCTCTGTTCCCTTAGCGACAAGCGAGTACGGTATTTGATTATAAAATATTATAAGATTACAAGATTCTTATCATAGAAGCTGAATTTGCGGATGCGTAGAAGAATAAGTGGAAAACATAAGATGTTGGCTTGGTTTTATTTTGTGGTGTGGCCAAAATTAGACCTTTTAAGCATAAAAAATAATAGGTGACGTCATGACTTGTTTTTGATCGCATAATCGATAATGTGCAAGGTTTCAAAATATAGTTTAATTATTATTATCACACTAAAAGTGCGTGAATTACACGTACTAACAAATCCGGTAATAAAATAAACCTAGTTCAACTGTAGATCAATATAAGTTTTTATCTGTCCTACTCAGAGTAATTGAAAACTGCCTTATATTTCACACGATATTTAAGATTCCTTAGAATGAAAAGCATTTGGCACCGATAACCAGTGAGGAACATAATTTCAAAATATGTGAACTTTTTACTTCAAATCAATATCATTAATGTAAATTGTAATAGGAAGATATGAAATTGTGTAAGTCAATTCGATAGATAATGTAAATTTTTCATTTAAACTTTGTCAAAGCATATATATCGTCGATAGAAATACGCTGTTGCCTGTGCTCAAACTGAGATTTAAAGCGTTCCTCTATGCTTAAACAATTTAACTTAGACGTGGTCAACGGTTTCAAGTACTTTACCGAAATCTAGAAATCTATCAACATTGCGTATTTGCTGCACGAGGAAAGGCATGTAGACATAACGCCCAACCTCTGAGTAGATTGATTTGTGTTACAGTTCTTTCGAAAGCAAACAGATCATCAGAGACAACATCCATTTTATTCTAAGAAAATACACTGTTGAACGTAATGAGAGGTCTATTTCATCCCCAAATTTATGAACAGTTTAAAATATTTTGAAAATATTATTATTATTACTATTATTCCTGTATAATAACTGAATTCCTTACCTTTCTGGCACTCATGACCCGACCTTCCAAGTGGACACTGACACCGTGGCACTCCGAAATGCTTGTCCATTATGCATTTCCCAACGTCACATTCCAGACGGCACTGTAATGCAATTTACACTTTATAAAGTTACGGTTGTACGTGTGTGTATATATATATATGTATATATATATATATACACACACACACACACACATTTAAACTGCAAACAACACACAAATAATTAATGTAAAGAACGACGCTTGTGTAGAAGAGCGTTCCGCACAAGATGAGCGTCGTTCTTTACATTAATTATACTGTGTGTTGTTTGCAGTTTAAATGTATATATATATGTACGGCATGCGAAGGTGCCCCCTCAGGGAATTTGATTCCGCTCGTAATATGTAGGAGAATTACGAGTACTGATTAATCGGGGTCCTTAGTATAGTGGTTAACATATCCAACCGGCAATTGAGTGATCCCGGGTTCGATTCCTGGGAGGTACCTCATTTTTCATTTGCTTGTTCTCCCTCCTCATCTTGTGCGGAACGCTCTTCTACACAAGCGTCGTTCTTTCCATTAATTATACTGTGTTGTTGAACAAATAATTATTTAAATAAATAATAAATTATTTAGAATATATTTTGAAAGTTTCCATTATTTTGTAGTGAGCATATAATGTGTCATGTTAATTGTTTACCACTTTTACTACGATTATTCCAAGATTTTCTCATTTGCCGTTTGTCACGACACAAATTAATCGTATGCAGATTTGACATTAATCTACCGAATTTGGTGTTTACCACTTTCTTTTAATTAGTTTCTCATTTTCTATTGCAAAAATTAAAATGAATCGCAAAAATTTTGCGTAAAAATCTCTCGTGCTTCCTAACGGCATATTCAGATTAATTAATCCCGTAGTGCCCAGTGGCAGTTTACTGATTTTGTTGCGGATAATACCAGACGATTTTATTCAACCTCAGAAAAGACCTCGGGCACTAAAGGGTTAAGTGAACAGCTATCAGAGCTGGGCAGTATTTAAATACATTTGTATTTAAATACGTATTTAAATACATTTGTGTATTTAGAACTGTATTTATAAATACATTGTTTTTCATGTATTTAAATATGGTATTTAAATACTTTAATGAGTATTTAAATACAATGTATTTAAATACTTAAAATATAAAAATGTAAATACTTTTACTGGTTTAATACACGTTCTGTACTAGCGCAGTACGACGCGTCGACAGTGTAGTACAGCATGGTTCATGTTTCAACAGTTTGGGAAAACATCCTCTCATAAAAAGACTGTTCCTCCGCTATAACACGACATTACCATCTTCGGCACCGGTAGAGCGAATATTCTCATTCGCGGGAATCACTTTGACTCCCAAAAGAACTCTCTTTCAGACAAAACTTTTGAAAGATTGGTTTTGATCCGCAGCAACCGTGAAAAAAGAGAATTCGTAAGGTGCCTTATGTTTATGTTTACGTTTTATGTTTACGTTTATGTCTCATCTACTCATTAATTGTTACTCATTTTGCAATGATATAATGAGTATAATATGTCACTGGTTGAACATCGTAAGTTCTAAGTCCTTTTGTTTTTGTTTTGTTCTAAAAAGGGAAATATATAATCGGAAATTAGATTGTATTAGTTCTTTATCCTTTATCAAGCATTTTATATTGTTGTTATTCATGAATTAGTGAATGCATATGTTAAAATTTGTATGTATTTAAAATGTATTTACAAATGTATTTAAATACAATTGATGTATTTTGTATTTAGTATCTAAATACATTCGTAAAATGTATTTAGTATTTAAATACATTTCTCCCATGTATTTAGTATTTAGTATTCAAATACATTCAATGTATTTATTGCCCAGCTCTGACAGCTATTAGCCCTTTAGTGCCCAGTGGCACTTTACTAATTTTGTTGCGGCTGACCCCAGACGATTTTATTCAGTTTCACAAAAGACCTCCGTGCAATATAGGATTAAGAATACTCGAAGAACGTACATTACTCGCCACTAAAGGCAAAACTGAACAGAAATGCCAATATTTCGTAAATCTATCAATGTAGTGTTTCATTGATCTATTTATAAAGTTGTAACATACTGTATATTCTGCTCTATTTTTTAGTTCATTCAGAACAAAAATTAAATGACATAATGACAAATTAACCATCAATATAATTTCCTTCTTTTTCTATAACCTCCTACCACCTGTAGAAAAGTTTTTTTTATGCCACGTTTGAAGAAATCCCTTGGTTTCGAGTTAAAAAAAGCGATCACTTCGTTTTCGATAGCTTCGCTGGATTGCAACTTTTGTTCATCTAGGTGGTGTTGCAGACTTGTGAATAAATGGTAGTCTGAAGGTGCGATGTCGGGAGAATAAGGTGGCTGGGACATTTTTCCCAAACCAAATGCCTCCAATTGGGCAGTGGTAATTCGAGCAGTGTGAGGGGGCGCGTTATCCTGGTGGAATAGAACACCTCTGCGATTAATTAATGCAGGACGTTTTTCTTTTAATGCCATCTTCAATCGTTGGAGTTGTTGGCAGTAGGCTTCAGCTGGGATTGTTTGGTTATCTGGCAGAAGCTCAAAATGAATAATTCCTTGCATATCCTACCAAACGCATAGGAAAATTTTCTTTGGATGGGGTCCATTCCTTGGCTGAGGTTCAGGCTTTGTTTCGCGGCTAAGCCACTGATGTCGACGCTTAATATTGTTATAGAGGACCCATTTTTCATCCCCAGTGACATCCGATTCAAAAACGGTGCCTGCAGTTGCCGAGAATGCAGTGATGTGCAAATATCGATTCGATGTTGAAGATTCGCTTGTGACAAATCATGCGGAACCCATTTTCAACCTTCACTACTTTTCCTAACGGCTTCAAATGACGATGAATGGTCATGTGGCTAACACCGAGTTGCAGGCCAAGTTCTCTTACGGTTACCATTGGGTTTTCCTCCATTGTTGCTTTCAGCAACTCTTCATCTCACTCAGTTGGTGGTCATGTTCATTGCTAATCTTTCAGGCTGAAGTCTCCATTTCTGAACTTCTCAAACCATCTCCTACACATCCATTCGCTCACAACATCATTTCCATAAACTCTTTAAATGTTTCTTGCGGATTCACTAGCGTTAGATCCTTTTTGGAACTCATACAGCATCACATGTCGAATATGCTCTTTCGTGGGTTCCATGTTTTTTCAATTACTGTAATATCGTAGGGGTGGCATTGTAACTGTATGAAAAACACCAGAGAAAATATCATTAACCTAATCCTACACTAGCCTAAGCCATTCTGTATCATTCTGTATCGTGATAAAACCTGTGCGAACCCGTCGCCGCGTGTATTTTGCAACATTTCTAAAACTATTTCACATTATCTTGAGGTTATTCTATTATCTATCGTCCGTTTTCTAATCGAGCAGAATTTATGTTACAACCTGATAATATGAGACACATTGCGTAATGTATTCTTTTTGAATATAAACTGCTCGTTTCTTTTAAATCACAGTTGTGGAGATTTTTAAAGTTGACGAATACTTCCATAACTAGTGGTTTACATATCAATGACGTTGGTAATGCGCATTCACATAAATACTATCAATGAGAAATGGAGATTGAGTCGGGGTTTTACATCTATAAAACGTTCTTACATCAAGGGTGAATACACTTTTTTTTAAGTGAACCTTCAGCAGTGACAGTAAATTATTTTCCTCTGTATCTAATTTAGAACGTATTCCCAAAGAAACTCGACAGTTTTCGATTCTAATTTTTTTATATTTGTTGCAAAGTGAATCCGGTAAAGCGAGTTAAAAAGAAAATTATATTCGCAAGATATATTCATCGCTATAAATTTAGTTTTCGATATTAGCAGGAATCCCTTGACGTTTGAGGCTCGCAGCGGGGCTGGCGCAAAAAAAATTATCATAGGTTATTGAACCTTTTATCTCTTTAGCTAATCATCTCCCTCGTTCCCTGAATAAATACTCAACATTAAAGCCCGCTTCCAGTCGGTATTGTACTGATCACTGATATTTTCAGAGAAAAGCAGATATACTGTAGGTGTTTCGATGTTCTATTGCAGAATAACTCCATTGACAAAACTTCAAAACCAATATTCTAAAGCACCGTGACCACCCTATCTGTATGGTGACATTTTTTTTATAGTGAAGAGAATGGATATACAAGTCATGGAGAATAAAATTTCTAACAAAATTATTACCTTTTCGTTTGTTGTCATCAATAATAATAATAATAATAATAATAATAATAATAATAATAAATAATAATTCCTTGCCATGACTATATAGATCGTTTCTGAAAATTAATTAGTGGTATTATTAAGTAAACCCTATCTGTATGGTGACATTTTTTTTATAGTGAAGAGAATGGATATACAAGTCATGGAGAATAAAATTTCTAACAAAATTATTACCTTTTCGTTTGTTGTCATCAATAATAATAATAATAATAATAATAATAATAATAATAATAATAAATAATAATTCCTTGCCATGACTATATAGATCGTTTCTGAAAATTAATTAGTGGTATTATTAAGTAAACCGAGTTGCTTAAGTTGATTATTGAGAGAAGAATTCCTATTATTATGATTATTATTATTATACTAAGTTTCCTTCTTGATAACCTTTGTGGGGGTTGACGTTAAGCATAGTCTAAATATACCCACGGGAAAGGGTGCCACACCCAAAGATAATTGTGTATATATACGTCACATTATCACTAGGATGATGACAACCTAATATATAAACCGTAATCTTCTCATAAAATAAATTTCATCTCAGAAATCTCGTGTGTCCTGCATCAGATACTAATTGAAAACTGAAAAATAAATGTACATTTCAAACTCATTTGTCTCGAAGTAACGGAGGAAAAAAATTATGTTCATGAGTTAAATCATGTGTTATTAAACCAATTAGTGGCCACTGGTAGAATTTCCTACCGCCAAAATTGTTTGCCATTATTGCATCACTTTTTCTCGTATTCACGTGATCTTCGGTATGAGTAATTGATATGACGCAATCTTTTAGACTGCCTCATATCAACCACTCATACCGAAGATCACGTGAATACGAGAAAAAGTGATGAAATAATGACAAACAATTTTGGCGGTAGGAAATTCTACCAACGGGGACTAAATTAATAATGAAGATTAATTTTTTAACGAAACTGCTATCTAAAATGTCGTTCTTACCATCTTGTCTTAATTTTTTTAGATAATTATTGTAGATTCTTTATATATTTTCCTGCAAAGCTATGGAACAGTCTGGTATTGATACGTTGAACTAATTTAATCAATATTCTTGCCAATTGATTGTATGTTAATTACATAATTACAATAAAATAATTTAATTCACGAAGGATCACATTTTCTTTTAATGTGTTATAACATTGATAATTAATTGGATTATAAATGCACCGACGTACGAAATAAATGCCTACGCTTCTATTTTCTTCTTTCCTATCGTAAAAACGTCACGTTTACGAAACAAAGACGTTCAAAACAATAGACAAGATTTTTCAATTAATGGTCTTGAACTTCTTTTACAATATCTACGGTCATATGACGAAGGGGACCTACAGTATTACGCGAGATCCGAATCACTGATCGCTACATAATCTGAAAACGGAGAACGGTCCTCCAACTCCTATCCAGACCCATTGTCGCTTAACGTCGCTGATCGACGGGAAGCGGTGTTACGACACTGGCCATGACGTAGCCTTTAATTAAATGGAAACTGATTTTAACATGAAAATGCTGGTAGCAAGGTCCTTAGATTTATTTATCCTTAACGATTTCTGGAAACGAGGCCATTTCCTCGAAATGAAAAATCATAGAATAAAAACCCTTAGAAAATTTTTGGACGAAACTGTGGTCAGAACGGGTGTTTTTTGAAAGTCCGATGACAACTGTAAAATAAATCTTATTGATTTTGTTTCAACTTGCGCATAACTCGGATTTTCGACAATTTGGTACATTATTCCTTTTCATTTGGAGAACATGGTATTCAGCTCTACAAAATTAAGACGAAATAAATAAAAGCCGTTTTTTTAAATATAAAATTTATAAAATTTACAAAAATAACCGTTTTCGAAGTAAAAAAGCGAAACTAAATTACTCGTAAAAACACGTGTGTTATTATATAATTTAAACATAATGAACAGCTGGAAAAGTCATTTTATTAAACTTACCATTCAAATGTCAAGAAAAAGTTTCAGTAACTTGAAGTACTCCAATGTCCCCAAAAGAAACGTTTGCTGGCAGCAATCAAACACTTTGACAAACGGTTCAAATGTTTATTTTAATAATTTAAAATTTAAAATGTGGAAAATAAGTATGGTTATTTCGGAGTCAATAAATAAACGAAGAAAATGCTCGTTGTTGTATTAAGGACTTTTGTACTGGTTACGCTGAACCAGTCATGTTCCCCTCCCCAAATTGTTTTGCTTTATTTATTTATTTATTTAGAGAGAGAGAGAGAGAGAGAGAGAGAGAGAGAGAGAGAGAGAGAGAGAGGTTCGGGGGAGTTTCCTGTTATTAAAATGTTCATTTTTTTAACTATTTTAACACTAGCAGAAAACTGAATGGAAAAGCAAGCATAAAACTCTCTCCCACCCTCCGCTCCCTCCCCGCCAGGGGCGAGTACGGAAAAAGGTTGAAAAAACACCTTGACCCTGGAAAAGTAGTCAAAGAAATTTTACAGTAGAAGAGAATATGGATGTAAGAATATGGTATGGAGAATATGGTATGGAGAATATGGATCTGAAGTCTTTCACAATATTGAAATAAAATTATCATATTTAATAACCCAATTAATTAAATAATAAAAAAAATTCTCGTGGTTTTCATAGCAACCATCAGGGAATAAAGGGGGGTGAGGAAAAGGGGGGGGGTCAGGTGGGTAACTTGTGGACACGACATTGCAATTGCATGCAATATGCGCAATCTGTCAAAAGGTAATAAAAAATTACATTAACAATCTTGCTTTTAAGTGACTGAATATTGTAAGTCTAGTCTAGTAGTCTGGCTACATACTAGGGTGGAGTGAAAAATATATTTTTTTAATTTCAAAATGCTTGGGGTCGGGAAAGTTGCGTATTTATGTGAAATGTACTGTGTGAAATTTTTGTAATTTTGTAATTTAATTTAAAAAACTGAAAATAAAAATGGCGAAATTTTAGTAATTTTGCCAATTTTTAAAAATTTTGAGTTCAGTGTGCACAATTTAATTATAGCCGTACGATTGCAAAAATTTCACACAGTACATTTCACATAAATACGCAACTTTCCCGACCCCAAGCATTTTGAAATTAAAAAAAAATATTTTTCACTCCACCCTAATATACATACAATAATGAGAGAGAGAGAGAGAGAGAGAGAGAGAGAGAGAGAGAGAGAGAGAGAGAGAAGCTAACAAAGACCCTAAGATTACCTCTAGACTAGCCCAAGAAGGTTGTAGAAAAGTTAGAAATAGCAATAAAAAAAGAATACAGGAAACTTATACTACGCTTACACTTATAGACGTGTAAAGCTTTCACACGGAAATAGTGGTAATAGTAAAGTAAGAACAGACAAGGTTCTCTTCCTCCTCCGCCAGCCACTGCTAACAGAAAATGGTGATGAAAAAAGATTTATGGGAAAGTAGGAAAAAGTATAATGAAGAGAATGGGTTCAGAGTTCATTCACACCATGCGTACATTTATCTCGTGTACTCAGTTACGCATTAGAAGACAGCGGAAAATGAAAGATAGCATGAATACAAATTATTTAATCTAATCTACACTATGCGTCTTTTTAAAAGATTTTTTATTTATTTATTTATTTTTATTTATTTATTTCGTCGTTGCATCATTTCTCCGTAGCCTGCCAAAGCCACTGTACCGAAGATTTATCATGTAGTAATTTATATTGCGTCCTTCGCATAGGAATTACATAGATAAAGGCCCAGAGGGCACCTCCAACTGGCCAGACCTACAATTTAAGAATTTCCATGCATGATGAGGAATAATGATGCATAATATGCACGATTTTTTCCTTGCGAAATTTTGATGTTCAATATTTAAAACTAAAGTTCCACTCTAAGTAGATTCCCTGAAGATGAGTATATGTAACTATTCAGAGGTTTTGACTCCCAAGAGATCTATCAAGTTTTCCATGGTTTGAGAACTCCCAGTGCTCTGAAACCAGACCCGGCCAGCGCCTCCTACTACATTTATTGCAAAAGGGAACATCGCTACTTCTATATAAAACTATAAAACTTTCTCTAGCAAGCTAAGTTAGATATTACGCGATTTAACTAAAAAGTACTAACCTTCTTACGCTGTAAACTCAAGTAGCATCCTTAAAATTGGAAATATCTATTTCGAGGTTTTGACTCCCGAGCGTTCTCACAATGACAACACCCAGTGCTCTATAACCAGACCAGACCAGTGCCTCCTGCTACATTTTTTTATGTAGAAAGGAGGGGGCTAAGGGCGAGCGCCCGCAAAAGTGACCCCTCCACAGAAGACGGAGGATTTAAATCCAAAGGGAAATCACTGCTTCTCTCTCAATGAATAAACACTATGTACTTAAAGAGTAGCCGTTCTTTATATTTAATTAACTATTCGGAGGATTTGACTCCTGAGAATTCCCATCAAGCTTCCCGTCTCTACCAATAGGGTATCAATTGAGAACTCCGACTATTCCGTAACCAGACCAGATTAACATCTCCTACTGCATTTAAAGTAGCAGGGGGTGCGAAAATAGAAAATCGAAATTCATCAAACTATTCAGCATACTCAGTTACTGAGCAAACCTGGAAGGGGGGGATGAGGGGAAGTCAAAGATTTCACCCCGAAGATTCCCGAGGTGAGGGACCTCATACTGACCGACAGATATCACTTGCCGCATAAACACCTTACGGTGGGAGACCCAAGTTAATATTTGCAACATTCAGAGTTGGCAGACACGCATGACAGACATGCAATTACAGAAAACACGCTCAGACACTCGCCTACCAGTAAAGCATAAAGCTTGGTGGACCGGGGTGGAATGGATAGTCCAGTTTCACAATTATTTATGTCATTATAAATTGTGAAAATGCTGTATTTCCTTCATCAATAAAACATATTAATTTAAAAAATTCACTAACTGCTATATGGAACTGCATAATATTATCTGTGTAATCGGACGCAATATATGATAAATCTTCGGTGCGGTGGCTTTGGCAGGCTACGGAGAAATGATGCAACGACGAAATGATGACTTCTACATAATAAAAAAAAAAAAAAATCCCTTAAAAAATGTATGGCGTAGATTAGATTAGAAGTTTAGTATGCATGCTATCCTTTATTTCCTGCTGTCATCTAATGCGTAACTGGGTACACGAGATAAGTGCACGCAGGGTGTGAATGAACTCTGAATCCATTCTTTTCATTATACTTTTTCATACTTTCCTGTAAATCTTTTTTCGCCACTATTTTCTGTCAAATGTGACTGGAGGAGGAGGAGGGAGAGAGCCTCATCTGTTCTATACTTTACTGTTACTATTATTCTTGTGCGAAAGCTTTACACGTCTATAAGTGTAAGCACGGTGTAAGTTTTCAGTGTTCTTTTTTCATTGCTATTTCTACCTTTTCTACTTCCTTTTTGGACTAGCCTAGAGTGGATCTTAGGGTCTTTGTTAACCTGTAACTTTGTAACTGTGACATTGCGGTCAGCGGACTTAACCCACTCACGCCTTACCCCGGCTGCTGCAGCCGCCCGAAATCTCATTATTTAACTTGCGAAACTTTTCATCAATATACAACTTTAAATTACAAAATTTGCAAACACTGTTCCCGTCTTTAGAATTATCGACATAAGTGTCTCTGGTGTACTGAAATAAGCATACCGCGCATGTTTATTATTGTAACTGAGAGAGAGAGAAGAGAGAGAGAGAGAGAGAGAGAGAGAGAGAGAGAGAGCCTCAAAGACCTTTTGGTCCACCAGGGTAGGTCCCTGTTATTAAAGTGGTTAATTTTTAACCTATTCTAGCAACAGTAGAAAAATGGATAGAAAAGCATGAGGCTCTTTCCTCGCCCTCCGCGCAAGAGGCGGGTTAGGAAAAAGGTTGAAAAATTGCCTTGTCTCTGGAAATGCAGCGAAGGAAATTTTATAGGAAAGACATATACAGTATATAAGCTAGCTCTACAATTACACTATGCACGCACAGCGATTATACACTTGATAGCACCGCTTTATAAACTAACTAATAATATACTTGTGCCGATCGCACATCATCCATTTGGTATGGTCACAAAAACCTCGAACATATGGTTTTGATTTTATGCAAAATATTTACAGCTCTATTTACCCGAAGTATCGGTCCAACAAAGACCCAATGACCAGAGCTGGATTAACCATTATTAGGCTAATAAAACTGTAGTCTTAGGCCCTCATATTTTTTAGGCCCTCGAGTTCAGGCCCTAATATTTACATCATAAATTCTAAATCTTTGTCGCAAGGTGAGTGAAGTAATATATATAATTGCATAATTATATCTTCAGAGGTGGAAAATAAAAGTTTTTTAGTTTTAGTTAAGAGTATTTTTTTATATATGTCATTATACCGGGTGATTACAAATGAACTTCCCGATTTTAAACATTTATTATGAAAAACGAACAAAGCTACTGCGAAAAGGAAGATATACAAATAAAGAAGAACTCAGAAAGTTTTATTTACAAGCTATTGAATTTCAATATGAGCTCCTTTTGTGGCTCTGCAGACATCAAAGCGGTATTCTGTTTCCCTCTATACATATTGTAGCGTATTACACTGAACTTTTCTAACAGCCTGACGTATCCTTTCCTTCAAATGTTCCAGAGTTGTTGTTGATGTTGTTGTTGTTGTTGTTGTTGTTGTTGGTTAGCCGACCAGCCCACTCTGATCGAGCAAGCCGGCGGCACGCAGGTAACCGATCGCCGTCTCCGGAGTGGACCAGAGGTTCAGCGCACTAGCAATGTTGTGTTGTGTTGTGTTGTGTTGTGTTCTATGTGTTCAAATCAGATGTTCCAAAGTTGTTGCCATTGGTGGAACAAAAATTTAATTTTTGACACAGCCCCCAGAGGAAATAGTCAAGGAGGGTTAGATCGGGCGAACGAGCCGGCCAAGGAATGGGCCCCCTACGCCCAATCCAACAATCAGGTAATTGCTCATTCAGGAATGTTGTAACCTCAAAAGAAGCTACAAAAGCAGTTCATTTTAAACTTCAATAGCTTGTAAATATAACTTTTTGAGTTTTTCTTTATTTGTATACAATATCTTGCTTTTCACTGTAGCTTTTAGTTTTTTCATGATAAATGTTTAAAATCGGGAAGATTATTTGTAACCACCCGGTATCTGATGGTCAATATGTATGTATGTATAATTTTCATCCTTTTTTGTATGACTGGCTTCAAAGGGTGACTGTTTCCGAAATTGTTCTTTAGATGTTGAGAATTGGGGCCTAGTGTAATGATCATTCAGCATGTCGAAGAAAAGGGGATGTTTTGTTTGATATCACAGTTTAAAGCCAGAAAGGAAGAAATCATTCTCTATTTGAATTGTATGGTGTTTTTGCTGTTTTTGTTTTGTTTTTTGTTTTTTTTAATGTGTATAGCTTTGATTTTTGTTTGTTGTTAAATATGGATAAATATACATTTCTCTTTGTTTGAAGATTTTATGAATTATATACAACATATAGTAGGCTACATATATAGGCCCTTCCCTCTTATTAGCTTTAGGCCCTTCACAGCCTTACTCCAACCCTGCCCATGACCCACTTCAGGCTAGCTCCAAAAGGATTAAGAGAGGGATAAAGGTTAAACTCTCCATATCTACACCCATATACGCGCAAAGTCATCAGGCCGGCAAAGTGATGAAATGCTTATACAGGAAACGGGTGGAAACAGGAGTTAAAAACACAAATCAGATTTTTCACTCCATGCCCTCACCTGTCACGTGCATCCAGCCAACAAAAAAAAAAAATTGTGTCTGTAGAAATGCAACTCTACCTCACCTAATCCATGTCATGTATTTTTGTAAAGTTTTTTTTTATGAAATTGTGTGTTTCTACAAAATATTTTTCTACTCTATTCTTAGACATATTAACAAGGCAGGCAAGTGTGTGAGCGTGTTTTCTGTAATTGGATGTCTGCCATGTGTATGTATCTGCCAAGTCTTTGAATCTCGCCGAGTTTCAACATGGTCTCCCACCGTGAAAGGTGTTTATGCAGCAAGTGATATATTGCGTCGCTCATACTTCGTGGTGTTGTGCCACCACGAGAGTAGAGAAAATCCCTTTCCGGCGAGGAATATCAGTGAGAGGCCCCTGTATCTTTCCCCTGTATTTCTCCCTTATGGAGAATGAAAGTGTTTCCGCTGTTGCTATGGCAGATTCAAGAGTCTTCCACTTAGACATGTTTATGAGGCAAGTGACAAAAAAAATTAAATTGCTCGATGGCTGATCATGCTACATGGGGCACACTCAACTAGAGGCGTCTCTCTAAAATGGGGGAGAATTAAGTGCAGGAGGAAGTGTTCAAACAAACTCTCGCAGGGTTACGTTATAATACTATTTTCTTAAATTATATGTGAGGACAGTCTTAAACCCCGAATGTATTGAGAACTTTGTCCAGACTATTTTTAAACATAGTTACACTTCGGCTTGAAACAACCTCCGAGGGAAGTTGGTTCCAGATATTAACTATTTTATAGAAGAAATTACCATAGATGGAGGTACTAAATGTTTTAAGTTCCAATTTAAAACCATTATTTCTTGTCAAGTTGGTATTAAATGAGAATAATTTCCTATAGTCTACCCTGTCTATTCTATTGAGGATCTTGAAACTTGAATAAGCAGACCGCCCAACCGCCTGGTCTCTAAAGTAAACAGATTTAAGTGTTCTAATCTTCGTTGGTATTTTGCAGTCTTACTGAAAGGATCAATTTTGTGGTTGTACCCTTTCCAACCTTTCTATATCCTTCTTAAAGGACGGAGACCAAAGCTGCACGCAATACTCGAGTTGAGGTTGAGGTCTAACTAGGAGAGAGAGAGAGAGAGAGAGAGAGAGAGAGAGAGAGAGAGAGAGAGAGAGAGAGAGAGAGAGAGTGTTACAAGGAAAAAGAAGTACCTCAAAAGGCCTTGCGGCCCATACCGAGGAGGTACCAATAGCAACGGGTGCCACGGAAAATTTTCTATACACTCAAATAGTGTGCAAGATTTGGTCTAACCTTTTCTTGAAATGATCCACAGAGGAACTGTTCACAACTTCTGAAGGTAACCTGTTCCACGTGTCACAGGTCTTATAGGTAAAGTAATTCCCACACACACTAGTCCTAAACCGTTTCAAATCCAACTTCCAACCATTGTTGCTAGTTGGGTTATCATTTAAACTAAACATGCTACTAAAATCGACATCGTTGAACCCGTGTAAGAACTTGAAAACCTCGATGAGTTGACCGCGCAGCCTCCGAGTTTCCAGCGAAAACAAGTTCAGGGCGCGTAACCGTCGATTGTAGCCCATATGCCTAACGGAAGGGATTAACTTTGTGGCCCTCGCCTGCACTCGCTCCAGCCTCTCAATATCTTTCCTGAGGGTGGGCGACCAGAACTGCACAGCATACTCCAGGTGCAGTCGAACCAGGGAATTGTACAGAGAGAGCGCAATCTCCTTGTTCCGAAACTGAAATTGCCTCCTGATATAACCCAACAGCTTCTGGGCTTTCTTTTCCACCTCTAAGCACTGTTTGGTAAACTTAAGGTCGCTGCTAATTAGCACACCCAAGTCCTTTTCCAAATCATTCGCCTCGATATTACTCCCGAACAATGAGTAGTCCGACTTGGGATTGGCGTAGCCAATGTGCATAACCTTACACTTACCCAAGTTAAACGGCATTTGCCATTTTTCGGACCACTCTCCTATCCAACGTAGGTCCGCACGCAGTTGCTCTATCGCCTCGGGCGTCCCAACATTGGCCCCAAGCTTTGTGTCATCAGCGAATTTGGCGATCCTACTGACGATGTCAGCGTCGATATCATTTATGTAAATGATAAATAACAGTGGCCCCAAAACAGAACCCTGAGGAACCCCGCTAGTGACCGAGGCCCAACACGAGCTAGCCCCTTTAATTACAACCCTCTGCCGCCTATTCTTCAGCCAGTTTCCAATCCAGCTACCTACTTCCCCAACGATACCCAGCGCGCGCACTTTGGCCATTAGCCGGCGGTTAGGTACCTTATCAAAGGCTTTCTGAAAGTCGAGATAAAGTATATCAATCGCCCTACTCTTATCGTATTCACTCCACATGACGTGGAAAAACTCGAGCAAGTTGGTGGGACACGACCTATGCCGCCTAAACCCATGTTGGGAGTCCCCAAGCAGCTTGTAGGAATCCAAATGGTCAACGATCCTATCCGCTATTATCCCCTCTAATAATTTACTTACAACCGAAGTGAGACTAATAGGACAATAGCTCCCTGGACTTTCGTGATCCCCTTTCTTAAAGATAGGGGTCACATTGGCTTCCCTCCAGTCACCAAAGAGAGAGAGAGAGAGAGAGAGAGAGAGAGAGAGAGAGAGAGAGAGAGAGAGAGACTACATGAAATTTTAAATTTAATAAAATAAGTTTCGTTGAGGAACATTTTCTTCAAAATTTGGGGGAAAAAAAATAAAAAAATCATTTTTCAATAAAGGAGATCGTTTTCAACCTCATTAGATGCTACAAGGAAAAATCGCTCTTATGTTCTGGAATCTTAAAGTTGACTGTAACACAGGTGATGCGTTAAGTTACACCTTTATTTACTTGACCCGCGCCATGTCACCTGTGATGCCTCGCACATACACGCGAAATGTGCGCACAAAGACCTTACATGAAAAATATGTGCGTGTTTGTGTGGATAGCGAAGTGTCGAATTAAAAGGTATTATATTACATGATTATTAACTTTTACTTTAGAAGTTAAACGTCTTTATAAATTAAAAAGAATAAATTTTAATTAGGATATAAATAAGATCAGATTTCAAATATAAAATTATTCGCGGGCGGACGAAGTGAATATATACAGAAAAACGGGTCTGTATATCAATATTTGAACTTCTTTCATGTAACAGTGTAACACACACAGAATCTCACTCAACCGTTATCAAATACTTTAAGGATTCGAACTTCTAAAGAAAATGAGGCGCATTTCCATTTTCTCAAGAACTAAAAACTACGCGAGAATTGTCGGTTTATAAGAAGAAAGCAATTATTTTAAATAATTATTGCATATACTAATTCAGGAATCATTAGAATATTAGAAATTATTGAGCTGCTAAGTTTATGTAAGTAAAACTAAGTCATTTCAAGGGTTATTACCCTTTTAAATCATAAATCGGTAAATTAACTGTAAATTAACTGGTTTAAAAACATGTAGAAAGTTTTAGTGTTTGTGTTTATAACAACGAATGTGCCATGCAATAGAAATTGCGAAATTGTAACAACTCGATACAACGAACAGTACAACAATCTGACTTATTTGCTTGAATAATAACCATTAAAGAAAAATCATTAGTTTCAAATACCATAAATATTCTATACAAATACATTAACCACCGTTTACCTTCCACTCAATTTCATTAATCGGATGATCGGCCGATTAATCAAATTAATCATTAATAAACTGGTCGATTAATTAAATTGGTTATTCGCTTAATCGTGACAAATCCAGGAAAACCTTATGATGATCCTAATAATTATATATTTGACGATATTCAGTTAACAGAATTTGTAAAGTGAAATGAGAAAACGTGATAAATCTGCATTTTCGAAATTGAACAAAGTGAAGACACGAAGACACGAAGACACGAGATAATAGAGTTTCATTCGGAAGCTTCCCCGGAAGACATAGCCTTCTTGGCTTCTCCCCAGGGTTAAGTGAAAGAATCCAACTCCACTCCAATTCAGAGAGAAGAAACCGAAGACACGAGATAAAAAAATTGAAAGAGGTGGTCTGGGTGTGTAGAGTGTTTTTTCGATAACACGTAAAAGTGGTGAGGAGTTTTCACAGCAGTAAATCTTCGTTGATAAGTTTTTACTACTTAGTTCATTTAGTGTGATAACTTGTTTTTCAAAAACTACTATTTATATTTAATTCGCTTAGTTTGTTAATAAAAAAACAAACTAAAACCGTTTTCAGCTCGCACTCTCACTGTATTTCAGGTTTGAGTTAATATTTTACACTAGTAACTATTTGTAAAAGATTGGTATACCGAGTGTTTAAGTTGTAAAGTTATTTATTTTACATTCGGATCACGTGAAGATCATGACCCCCAGCCTCAATTACCAAATAATATCTTCGTTAAAACTAACGAAAATATCACGACTTAACCTAACCAATCGTCAAGGGCGTACAGTTGACCTAATCGGGCATTCAATTTAATTTTTTATTATATTTGGTACTATAAAGCAAAAAACAAGAATACATGGGGGCCCTGATCTTCGGGTGATTTTTAGATTCTTCCCTTTCCTTCAATTTGCGTAGCTAGCAATAACAGCAGCAACAGCGACAGCCAATTCACGAGTTTTAATGTTTATTCTTATAACCAAAGACACGAACGGATCAGTCAACTGCAAGCATAACTTTTTGATGCTGGAATTTACTTTAATTCCAGTAACACACACACACACACACACACTTCATATATATATATATATATATATATTATTATATATATATATATGTTTCTCAGTAAAGCAAAACATAACTCAATCGAGGTTGAAAACCCCAATAAAGTACAGGAGAATTAATTTATTTAAGGTAAATGACCTTTCCATAAACTTTATGATCTTTCTCTGATGCGAATATCCACATATATGATAGAGGATATGAGAGAAAGGAGCGTGAGGAAGTGGGAGAAATGTCGGGAAGAAGACTAAGGTGAAGTACATAGATTACATCGAACAGTGGAACGCCGTCACTATATATGATCTACAAATTACTATGGTTTATAGACTACAAGCCATTTTTAATCCCAAATAACAGTTCACTTCAACTTCATCAAACAGGTTTCCACTTTTAACCAATCCATCGGCTTTTAAGCTATCATATTCATATTCAAAATAGAATATACATAATTAGCTCAAATTTAAAAGTATAATTAGACGTTTGAAAGTGAGTGTGATCTTATCTGCAAAAAATATTAAAATCTCTCTCTCTCTCTCTCTCTCTCTCTCTCCGCCGGCTAATGGCGAAAGTGCGCGCGCTGGGTATCGGTGGGGAAATAGGTAGGTGGATTGAAAACTGGCTGAGGAATAGGCGGCAGAGGGTGGTAATTAAAGGGGCTAGTTCGGGTTGGGCCTCGGTCACTAGCGGGGTTCCTCAGGGTTCCGTTTTGGGGCCACTGTTGTTTACCGTTTACATAAATGATATCGACGGTGGCATCGTCAGTCGGATCGCCAAATTCGCTGATGACACAAGCTTGGGGCCAATGTTGGGACGCCCGAAGCGATCGAGGAACTGCATGCGGACCTAGGTAGGATAGGAGAGTGGTCCGAAAAATGGCAAATGCCGTTTAACTTGGGTAAATGCAAAGTGATGCACATTGGCTACGCCAATCCCAAGTCGGACTACTCGATGTTGGGCAGTAATATCGAGGACTGATTTAGAAAAGGACTTGGGTGTGCTAATTAGCAGCGACCTTAAGTTTACGAAACAGTGTGTAGAGGTGGAAAAGAAAGCCCAGAAACTATTGGGTTATATCAGGAGGCAATTTCAGTTTCGGAACAAGGAGATTGTGCTCTCACTGTACAATTCCCTTGTTCGGCCGTACCTGGAGTATGCTGTGCAGTTCTGGTCGCCCACCCTCAGGAAAGATATTGAGAGGCTGGAGCGAGTACAGGCGAGGGCCACAAAGTTAATCCCTTCCGTTAGGCATATGGGCTACAATCGACGGTTACGCGCCCTGAACTTGTTTTCGCTTGAAACTCGGAGGCTGCGCGGTCAACTGATCGAGGTTTTCAAGCTCTTACGAGGGTTCAACGATGTCGATTTTAGAAGTATGTTTAGTTTAAATGATAACCCAACTCGCAACAATGGTTGGAAGTTGGATTTGAAACGGTTTAGGACTAGTGTGTGTGGGAATTACTTTACGTATAAGATCTGTGACACATGGAACAGGTTACCTTCGGAAGTTGTGAACAGTTCCTCTGTGGATCAGTTCAAGAAAAGGTTAGACGAAATCTTGCACACTATTTGAGTGTGTAAAGACATTTAGGACCTCAGTCTGCGGAAATTTCTTTTCCTATAAAATAGTTAATATCTGGAACCAACTTCCCTCAGAGGTTGTTTCCAGTCAAAGTGTAAATCTGTTTAAAATAGGCTAGACAAAGTACTGAACACTCATAGTTTAAGATTAAAACCTCAGAAAACTCTGCAGGAGTTCGCTTGCTAGGTGTCTCTGTGAGCAAGCTAAATATAGAGCTATTTATATATTCTCCACTTTCCTGTAAAATTTCCTTGGCTACTTTTCCAGGGTCAAGGTATTTTCTTCAACCTTTTTCCGTACCTGCCTCTGGCAGGGAGGGAGCGGAGGGTGGGGAGAGAGCCTTCTACTTTACTATCCAGTTTTCTACTACTGCTAGGATAGTTGAAAGAAAAATAAACTTTTACAAAATTTTCCCTGGCTCCCGTTGCCATTGGTACCTCCTCGGTGTGGGCCGCAAGGCCTTTTGAGGTACTTCTTTTCCTTGTAACTCCTTGTAACTCTCTCTCTCTCTCTCTCTCTCTTCTCTCTCTCTCTCTCTCTCATATATATATATATACTCTCCTACTTTCTCTATACTCAGTTTCATTCGAAAGGTGGATGTTGTTATATGTACGCAACGACCTCACTTGCTATCGTATTCCCAAACTTGTATCCTCCGAATTCTACACCCTCTGGCTACGGCTTACATGCCAATTTCAAACTAAATACATCTGCACTGTCTACCTTTCTCCTAATTCTACTGATTATAAGCTCAGAGGTCAGGTGCACCATAGCCGTCCAACGCGAAGCATGGAAAGACTGTTGAGCAAGACATTTTGTGAAGCGGGTTGCACAACACCCTACTCTTATCCCGATCGCCTTGGAGATATGCCCAACATTCTGGATGTATTTTTCACCTCTCATCCTTCTTCTTACTTCTGTTAAACTCTTTTCTCTATTGGCCTCCTCCAACCACAATCTTATATCTGTTTCTTGTCCTATCGCTCTAGTTCGGCCTTTGGATCCTCCCAAGAGGAGGCGCCTTTGGCACTTTGGTGCTGCTGATTGGGAGGCCGTTGGGCAGTACTTCTTTGATTCCCCATGGAATAATTATTGCTTTCATGGTCGGGTCCTGGCCCCGGGCGTATCTCGGAGGTGATTCTCTCGGACATGGAGGCGTACATACTATATTCTATTCCTACTACTAATGCAAAAATCCTTGGTTTAACTTGGCTTGTTCTAATGCTATCTGCAACAGAGCTGAGGCTTTCAGAAGGTACCAATGCTATCCAACCCCTGACTCTCACTTTCCTTATATTTCTGCTCGGAATCATGCAAAATCTGTTCTTCGACCCGCCAAAAATTCCTTTATCCGACAAAAATGTGAAAACTTATCCAATTCTAATTCTTCTCACTCTTTCTGGCACCTAGTAGGTACCTCTCCAACAACATCACTACTACTTCTTTTCCTCTTCTTTCCCATTCCGACGGCTCAGTTGCCGTCTCTTCTCCAGATGACTTCTTCTATCAAACTTTCGCCTCCAACTCAACCCTGGACGATTCAGGTGCTGTTCCTCCATCTCCTCCTCTCTCTGAATTAATTATGTTTGAAATTAGATTCTCTCCCAAAGATGTTTTTCTGCCTTACCTGGGCTCAACTCTAGGAAGGCGTACGGTCCAGATGGGGTCCCTCCTGTTGTTCTCAAGAACTGAGCTTTTGTGCTGACGCTGTGCCGAGGCAAACTCTTTCATTTTTCTTCATCTGGTACTTTTCCTTCCTGCTGGAAGATCGCTTTCATTCAGCCTGTCCCAAAGAGGGGTGATCGCTCTCAACCCTCCAACTATTGTCCAGTTGCTTTGATTTCTTGCCTTTCTAAACATTTTTAATATATCCTTAATACGAAGATTCTTAACCATCCCTCTTCTCACAATCTCCTTTCAGATCGTCATTATGGGTTCCGCAAGGGACGCTCTACTGGCGATCTTCTTGCATATCTCTCTGACTTTTGGTCATCCTCCTTTTGGAATTTCGGTAAAACTTTTGCTTTTGATAGAGTCTGGCACAAATCTTTAATTTTCAAACTGCCCTCCTTCGGTTTCTTTTCTTCTATCTGTGCGTTCATCTTTGATTTCCTTTCTGGCTGATCTATTATAGTTGGGGGTTGTAGATGGCCATTGTTCTTCTCTTAAAGCTATTAATAATGGTGTCCCTCAGACCTGTCCTGTGACCCACTCTTTTCTTTTTATCTATCAATGATCTATTAAGTCACACTTCTTTTCATATCCACTCCTTTGCGATGATTCCACTCTTCACTTCTCCACCCGCTTCTGGAAAGATCACATACTCTCTTTTCAAAACAGCTTCTAAGAGGTTACGTGTGCTGTACTGGCTCCGCAGTTTCTTCACCCCAACTCAGTTGCTGTTTCTGTATAGGGGTCTTGTCCGTCCCTATATGGAGTGTGCTTCTCATGTATTGGGTGGCTTAACCGACACAGCTCTACTTGAACGGGTGGAATCAAAGGCTTTTCGGTTCATCACTTCTCCGCCTCTTACTGACTGTCTTCAATCCCTCTCTCATCGCCGTAATGTTGCCCCTCTCTCTCTTTACTATCGGTATTATAACGGACATTACACTTCTGAACTCTTTAACTGCATGCCTCCTCCTTTAAGACTTTCTACACATTCTGATTCCTTTTCTGTCCAACTCTCTAACGCACAAGGGTTAATTAGTATTTTTGATCTTTCATCTACTCAACCGGTGAACTCTGGAACAATCATCCTCAATTCACCTTTCCCCCTGTGGATGAGCTCTTCATGAAAAATCGTGCATGTTGGTATATATTATGGGACCCGTGTCTTGCACCAGATAGTTTGAATGAAATGCTGGTCATTACCTCCGGTATGGGAGGACTGACACGTAAAATGCTTCTGGACACGAAAGTGTTATATGTTTCCTCGGTTGTTTAAATATATGACAGTTGGTGTTAACTTTTATTCCGTCATAATGTTGTGGCTAGCACCCTCACCTTCTACTGAAGAGGTGGTGGGTTCAAAACCTGGTGAAGGCAAATTTTTCATATATATATATATATATATATATATATATATACACATACACAGTATATATAATTCCAACAAACGGATTTCATATTCTTTTCCTCGAGACATGAAAAGTTGACGCAGCAAATATTTGGGAAGTGGGCAGGATTCGCTTTTATCCCGATTTTCATGAAACTTTCAGAGATCAAAGATATCTATTTGGACTTCTTGAACTCCCATTTCCAGAGTAATCTCATTTTCTATAATTTGAAGGGGGAATCGGAAATATTTTACTCGATCGTAGACTAAAATTTTTCAAATCATAACGGAGTGGAAACTCGAAAAATCCAAAATGTATTTTTTTTTTGACAAATTCTTCTGTTTCACAAAGGTGTGCTTACCTTATCTTCGTCCCTTGACACATTTAATTCGATTTAAAGGAGACCAACTATGGAGAGTATCATTGCGAAAAATATTCATTGAAAATCGGGTAATTGTTCTGTTGGGGTTATATATATATATATATATATATATATATATATATATATATATATATATATATATATATAAGGTTACAGTTAAAGTGTACGATTCATAAGAAATATTTGTATCCTATCACCCATTAATATGCTGCAGTTTCCACGATATTCTTGGGATGCGATGGGAATTAACTAGGGCATGATTCTGATTAGTCAGTTAATCATTGTTTAAAATTTAATCATTAATTAATCAAAAAAATATTTTTAGAAAATGATGTGAAGTGATTAATTTTTCTCATAATTTCAGCATCATTTACCTTAAATTTTGTAATGTATCATTTGAATTTGGTGCCTTTTTGCGTGTGTAAACTGTCTAATCCGCCCATGCATGATTTCTTGAACTAAAAGCAAACTAAATGTTTGAGCAAAATGTTTTCTTCGGTCTTATCTCACGCAACAGAAACAATAAAGTTCTTTCTTACTCTTTTCAGAAGTATTTAATTGTTAATAATTTTTAATAAGTTAATCATTGATTAATTAGAAAATTTCATCATTCATCACTTTTTCCTAAATATGATTAATTAACCATGCCCTAAAATTAACCTTAAAATAATAAATGCTTTATTTTCAAAGCTATAATATAAAGTTTTAAAGTATTTCCCCTTAAACTCCTAGTTCAGATACATTAACAATTTTGGATCACCTGAAGATCAGTTAGTTAGTTAGCCTTATAAGGCTAACTAACGAAAATATCACGACTAAACCTAACCAATCGTTAGGTCAACTGAATGCCCTTGACGATTGGTTAGGTTAAGTCATGATATTTAGTTAGTTAGCCTTATAAGGCTAACTTACTAAGTTATAGGGTGGCCAGACGTCCGGCTTTAGACGGACAGTCCGCCTTTTGAGCACTCTGTCCTTAGGGTGGCCATTTCCAAATAGGAGGACACTGCGTATGTGGCCGTACGTTAATATATATATATATATATATATATAATATATATATATATATATATATATATATGTTAACGTACGGCCACATACGCAGTGTCCTCCTTTTTAAATGGCCACCCTAGAATACTAACTAAAATAGCTAAAGTAGGTTACATTACCTACAGTATGTTGCATTTGAAATAAAATGCAGTTTCCAGAAACAAAATACCGATAACTGAAGTTTCAATTGCTATCCTATCCGAAGAAGATATATACGCTACAAATTAAGGATCACCTGAAGATCCGTCACCCCTGCCTTTTTTAGTTAGTTTTCTAAGGCTAACTAACGAAAATACACGACATAACCTAACCAATCGTCAAGGGCGTACAGTTGACCTAACGATTGGTTAGGTTAAGTCGTGATATTTTAGTTAGTTAGCCTTATAAAGCTAACTAAAAAAGGCTGGGATGACGGATCTTCAGGTGATCCCAAATTAATGCGGTTTTAGTGAATCCTTTGCAACGATAAAAAGAAATATTTAAAATGTTGACCTATTCTTTCTTTGTGCAAAACCATTGTTACTTCAGAAATGCATTTTACAAGGTTCAATTACAAACTATCGTTATTTAGTTCTCTATAATAATACTACTAATAATAATAATTAATGGATGGGTTAACACTGCATTTCCCTAAAAAAACGCATAATAAAATGGGATACACCCCAAAGTTACACCTCAAAGGTTTTTAACCGAGAAGGTGTAGTGGTAAGAGGCGTGCTCGGGACGTGGCCCAGCAACGCAGGGGACAAAACTTCCTCCATGCTGCACGTTTTACTTCAGTCTCCGTATTATATATATATATATGTGTGTGTGTGTGTGTTGTTGTAGGTAATGAATTTTAATAAATTTTTGTGTGATATAACTCGAACTTTACATGGAAAAACACAATTATGATGAATAAAAAAAGCCGTGATTTGGTAATACTGGCCAATCAGGGTTAGTTTTTCAAACACTTACGGCCTTTACAGCCCACTTTATTTACACTTTAAATATTTTATTTAATGCCTATGTATGGTAAGGTACATACTTTTCATACTTTTCAGTAAGCTATTACTGTACGTACCCAATAAGCCTCAATATGGCTTAAGCAGCAGCAGCAGCTTAATTAAACTCAAGGGTGAGAATTTCTAACTATAGACGTATATGGTTAGAATCGTATATGGTTACAATCTTCTTCTCTGAAGGAGGAGATTGTAGACATCAATCGACCAGGGAAGTACTCCAGGGGGGGATGTTAGGCGGGAGACAGGGAGTGCTGGAACTCCCGTTTCTCCTTTTATTGTCCTCCTCAGCTGATCTTTTTCCGTGTTTCATTTACCCTGTGAGCAGTCCAGCATGTTCTCAAACACACGCTTCTTCCTCTATTCCTCACTACACATAGATGCACCTCACACGCTATACAATCTTTTCAAAATTTTTATTAAAAAAAAGAACAATGTCATCATTGAACCTTGGAGATCTTATTTTTGGCCCTCTCCTTCTTCTGCGGTGTCGTCACTTTTGCGGGCGCTCGCCCTTAGTTCCCTTCTCCTTACATTAAAAAATATAGGTATTGGGTAGTCTGGACACTGTTTTGGTAAGCAGTTTTTGCTGCACATACAGACTTTCACAAGTCCACAAACCTTTCTATCTTCTATCGTCATCTACCTTTCTGTTTGCTACCATCTGTCCGAGAAAAAGTAGTGTTGACACAGTGACGTCATTCTCGACAAAATGATAACTTTTAAACGAAGGGACAAAAATGTAATATTCCCCTTACTGAAAACAGTGATAAAAACAAAAGTGGAAAATTGTTCAGTCTTAACGTCTTAACTTTAATTACTTTAGACGAGTGTGAAGAACTTTAAGAGTTTTAAAAATGAATTTGGAATGACGTCATTGTATTGACACATTTACTTTTTCTCGGACAATTGGTAGAAGGACGCGAGTCGGAGAGGTTTGTGGGCTCATGTAAGTCTGGACGCACGGTTTGAATTTCCACAGCTTAGGTTTCAAGATCAAATCTATCCATGCACGTCTACGCTTCTGACCTCACGTAATCTCAACAACTCTCCAGTCCCTGAAAGATCAAACTAACTCAAACCCAGCCGTGGATTGTCCCAAGCCAGTCTGAGAAATGGGAGGGAGTGGAGTGATGATCCCGCTGCGCGTAATTTATTCGATTCAATCCATATATTCTTTAAAAGGGAACTTATTTTTCCAGGTTGGCTCTCAGTTGGACGAGCGACGTAAAACGGAATACCAACCAATCAAACTAACTCAAGTTCAGCTAATCAAGTAGTACCTCACTTAGGGTTACCAGACGCCCGACAAAAGGAGGACATATCCTCCTTTTCAGTCTCATTCCTCTGTCCGGTAGACATTTTAAATATGTTGATATTGTCTAGCTTTTTACTTAGATATGATCCAGACTTAAAAGTGAGCTTCCCACAAGCTCAAACGACCCAATTAATACCTGACATGTCCTCCTTTTGCCGGACGTCTGGTAACCCTAACCTCACATGACATTATCTAACTTAACCTAAGCGCCTCTTGATTCGGATCTAACTTAGCCTGATTAATAAGTAATAAGGGGAATAATCCACAATTTTCACGTGGACTTTGTTAAATATGATAGAACCCGCAGGAAAAATAAAAAACGTCTTCAAATGCTTTCGTCTTTTACAATACCTTCTTAATGAATGAAAGACGAAACCGCTCGGAATCATTTCACATTTTCCTCGCGGTTTGTATCGCGTAAATAATGAGGTTTATTGAGTGAATTTAACAGCCAATAACTATAAAACTGACTGCTAAAAAACATGAGTAAAAAGTAACGTTTCCTATAGCAACAACAATAATAACCCTTTTTAACCCTTTCAGTCACAATGGGACTTTGATGTCCCACCGGAAATAATACTATAAATTAGTGATGGATCGAATAACCGCAACCGCAACCGCACTACAACCGCACAAAAATTCACAACCGCAACCGTAACCGCAACCGCAACCGCCGTTCCATAAGTGCGGTTGCGGTTGTAAAAGCTTAGTTAATTTTAATTTTAGGTTAATTAGAAATATTTCTTTTTTTAAAAAGAAAATGATGGGTCTCCTTATGCGTGCTTAAACTGCCTGTCATTAAGTTTGACATCAGTTTTTCAATTGAATAATAATCCATAACTTTCCAATGGGTGGAGGCTGGGGAAAGTGGTAGGTGGGATGAACAGTGCGATGGGTCCTCGTCCCTCATCCTGGTAACACACTTAGTGCAAAATATGGTTTTAATTAATTTGACCTATTCTTTCATAATAGCTATATAAGTTTAGAATATACTTCATTTAAATAGTATTTATTTAGTGAATACCTTATGTTGAACGCAAGTTTTGCAACACACAAATAGCGGTAGCGGTGTATTGCAAAACTTGTGTTTAACATAAGGTATTTACTAAATAAATACTATTTAGTATATATTATGTACCAAGTGTGGCTAAATCGCACTATAGTGGCTAAATCCAGTTAATAATTACGCATTTTTCCTAGTATATGATAACCGCAACCGCAACCGCGGTTGGAAAAAATTCGACAACCGCAAACACAACCGCAACCGCGGTTGTGAAAAACCGACCACTCGATCCATCACTACTATAAATTGTACAAAAATGCAATTTTTCGACAAATTTTTCTAAATGTTTACTGCAGCTTCAGTTTATTTGTGGGAAAAGGAACCGAAAATGCGCATAAAGTAATTGAATTTACTAAAGTATTTGTTTTTGAGTAACAATAAATCTTGGACGTTTTGGTTTAAAGAAAAATATATTCGTGAACGAAAGGGTTAAGCAAAGAAAAAATTAGGTCCCTGGTTTACATCTTCATCTTGTTGTTCAGTTACGACGAACATTAGCCACTCTTATGACATCGTAAATTCAAAGAATAGAGGAAATACACCCAAAAGTAGGTGCAGCTCGAAATGTTTCGCATAAATCTCTTTTACAAAAAGGACACGGTTTTTTGCTTGATATATATATATATATATATATATATATTATAATATTATATATATATATAATATATATATATATATATATATATATATATATATATGAATGAACTCAGAATGGTCCCCTGGGTTTTTTATGATACACACAGACCGTGCATGGAACAATGAACTCTTCTGGGATAATTAAATCCACTATAGTCCGAATAAGTAATGCTAAATAACAAATACCATAGTTTTTCTTTTTCATGATGCTAGCCCGACGTTAGTGGATTTAATTATCCCAGAAGAGTTCCTTGTTTCATGCACGGTCTGTGTGTATCATATATATATATATATATATATATATATATATATATATATATATATATATATATATACATACATATACATATATATATATATATAATATATATATATATACACACACACACACAGGGTGTTTTAGGAGGAAAGGTCAATACTTCGGGAGGTGATAGTATCGGTCATTGTGAGAAAAAAAGTTCATATGAACATGTGTCTAATTCTGAATGGTTACGGAGATAGAGCTGTTTGAATCTACAAATACAAAAGCATTGTTAATGGTAATCAGGAAAGAGAAACCAATTACTGTTTCTAACATTTAATGTTTAATCAATGGCATTTTGAATGGTATCAGATACAGAAATGACAAATTTGTTACAGTTTACAATACGTTTCCGAAAATCCCACCGTCAACCTCAATGCACTTTGCAACTCGTGTGCGAAGATCGCGTGTTGTTCGTCGGAGTTGATCTTGACGTTCCTTTATGCGGGCAGCAGCATCCAAAATGCGCGCGAGCAATTCGTCTCGTGTATCCACCTTTCTTTGGTAAACTTGACTTTTCATCCACCGCCACAAACAATAATCTAACGGAGAGGTCTGGAGACCTTGGTGGCCATTGAATGGGACCACCGCGGCCTATCCATCGACCAGGGAAGTTTGATTTAGGTATTGCATCACCAGACGGGTAGAATGGTGGAGGAGCTCCGTCATGCTGAAAGTACATACCAGCGCGTGTAGCCAAAGGAACATTCTCCAATAGTCCTGGCAATTCATTTTGCAGAAATTCTAGGTAACTTTGTCATGTAAGGCGATTCTCTAAAGTAACATCCAATCAGCTGATCATCGATGAAACCGCACTACACATTGGCAGAGAAGCGATGTTGAAAATTTGTTTCCACAGTGGCCTTTGGATTTTCGTCTGACCACCGATGAGAGTTACGAGTGTTGTTGATACCGTCACGGGTGAAAGTAGCGATTAGCATTTACCCAATGGCAAAATTCCAGTCGCATGGCAGCGTCTCCTGGTTGAAGGTGTTGTATACGCTGTACATAATATGGATGCAAGCCTTCCTCACGTAATGTTCGCCATACTCTTGTGTGTGGTACACCGAGACGTGTAAAAAATTCTTCGTGAGCTAGTAGTAGGACTACGCTCAACCAACTGAAGAATGTTTTCCACTTCATCCACATCTTGTTGACCTTCACGTTTAGATGAAACATGAGCGCTGGGAAGTGTAAAATCTCACGCAATGTGTTGAAAACCCTGGTAAACACACTTCGATCCGGAATTCTGCGGTTCGGAAACCGTCGACGGTATTCTGAAACAGCAGCTATTGCACTTCCATCGCAAAAACAAAAAACCGTAGATATACACCATATCTGCATATTCGGCATGCGTGAAGTGTGGTGCATGTGGCATCTTAACACTGCTTCAAACACCAAACAATGTCACTCACAACAGTCAGCTGTCAATTGGCTTATGTTACATGCTTACATTACAGCTTACATGGTTCAAGGTTATAGGGGAGGGAAGGGGGAGGAAGAGCTGCGCGCGCATCAGATTCAAACAGCTCTATCTCCGTAACCATTCAGAATTAGACACATGTTGATATGAACTTTTTTTCTCACAATGACCGATACTATCACCTTCCGAAGTATTGACCTTTCCTCCTGAAACACCCTGTATATATATATATATATATATATATATATATTATATATATATATATATATAATATATATATATATATATATATATATATATATATATATATATATATGGGTTGCATAATTCATGCAGAGTTTTTGCTTGCAAGGGGAAAACAATTTTGAAAGTTAGATTCTTGGAATTCTATAACCGTTTTTGCTTCCGAAAACAAGTAATAAACTTAAGCCAGAAATTCAAAATGAAAGTGAGAGTTTAAAGATCGATCCTCACGTAGTGCGCGAAGGGAATGCGTCCACTTATTTTTTATTACTATTTTTTTAAATGTTTATTTTTAAAATTACCTTTACATCAATGTCTCTACCTGACTTTAATCTCTACCTGACTTTAATCTCTTCCGGACCTCCTATCCCAATGCTACCTTCCACCCTTCTAAAACTTGACGCACACACACGCACACACACACACACACACACACACACAATGTAAATATATAGATAATATATATATATATATATATATATATATAAACTTGTAAAAGTTCTTCTGTGGGTCGGTCTCTCTTCACACGAAGGTCAAGCTGGGACCCCATCTCTAGGCCTGGCCTGATGGAGAAGCGAGA
The DNA here is from genome assembly GCA_023014485.1 of Bathynomus jamesi. Taxonomy (NCBI): domain Eukaryota; kingdom Metazoa; phylum Arthropoda; class Malacostraca; order Isopoda; family Cirolanidae; genus Bathynomus; species Bathynomus jamesi. Next base: position 71,813 of record JAJOZX010007010.1, on the reverse strand, counting down.
TGCTTCTTGCGATCTCCATCGCACTAGTCAGGCACACCGGCTAATCTGGTACTGTCCTGAGCCAGGCATCTAGTCTTTTTTGAACATTTGAACTTGGACCCTTGTGACGTTCCTGAGTTTCTTTTAAAGCTGGTAAAAAATTTTGGGCCCCTGCCAATCAAGCTATTTTCCTCAGTGTTGAGGATGTTCCCTGTCGGGCCTTTAGTTATGGAACACTACACATTTGCTTTTCCTATTTTCCAGAGTTGTTTGGATGTTAATTTTTTTATTCATGAAGGAGGGGACAAGGGCGAATGCCCGCAGAAGCGTCCCCCATCCCCACCCCAATAGAAGAAGAAAAAAGCCAAAATGAAAGTCCAGGGTTTTCGAGATGACTGGACACTGCGTTTGAAAGATTGGAAGTCATACACAAGGGAAAGATGGTTTGAGGAAGATTGTTCCACAGTTGATCGGTTGAGCAGATAAAGATTAAAAATATCGATTAACCATTGCGTTAGAGAGTTGGACAGAAAAGGAATGAGAATGTGTAGAAAGTCTGGTACTGCGTGCTCTCTTCAACAGAGGAGGCATGCAGTTAGAGAGTTCAGAAAAGTAGCCTACTGTCCGTTATAATAGCGATAGTAAAGAGAGAGTGAGACAACTGCGGAGAAGAGAGAGGGATTGAAGACAGTCAGCAAGAGGCAGGGAATTGATGAGACGAAAAGCCTTTGATTCCACCCGTTCAAGTAGAGCTGTGCGAGTTGAGCCACCCAACACATGAGAAGCGTACTCCATACAGCGACGCAAAAGACCCCTATAGAGAGACAGCAACTGAGCGGGGGTGAAGAAACTGCAGAGCCAGTACAGCACACCTAATCTTTTAGAAACTGTTTTGGAAAGAGAGTACAGTATATGTGATCTTTCCAGGAAAGATCACGAGAAAAGAAAACGACAAGAGAAGAGGAAGGATTGAGTTGTGTATTTTTGAAGGCAAGGGGATAATCGTGTGGAAGATTGTGTCGAGTAGACAGATAGAGGAACTGAGATTTTGAGGAACTGAAAGCCACAAGGTTTTCTCTGCCCCAATCAGAGATGGCAGAAAAATCAGAGGTCAGTTGTACCATAGCCGTCCTACGCGAAGCATGGAGTGACTGTTGAGAGGGACGCTTTGCGAAGCGGTGCAGAAGTGAAGAGTGAAATCATCGGCATAGGAGTGGATAGGAGAGGAAGTGCGAATTAATAGGTCATTAATAAATAAAAAGAAAAGAGTTAATATCTTCAGGAGAAGAACAGTGACCATCTACAACCGCAGCTATAGATTCACCAGAAGAGAAATTAGAGAGAAAGGCACAGAGAGAAGGATAGAAACCGAAGGAGGGCAGCTTCGAAATTAAAGATTTGTGCCAGACTCTATCAAAAGCTTTTGATATGTCTAGCACAACAACAAAAGTTTCACCAAAATCCCGAAAGGAGGATGACCAAGAGTCAGAGAGATATGGAAGAAGATCGCCAGTGAGGCGTCCCTTGCGAAACCCATACTGACTATCTGAAAGAAGCTTGTGAGAAGAGAGGTGTTTAAGAATCTTCCTATTAAGGATAGATTCAAAAATTTTCGAAAGACATGAAATCAAGGCAATTGGACGATAGATGGAGGGTTGAGAGTGGTCAACCCTGTTTGGAACAGCCCGCAGGGCCGTTTCCTGGCATAAGCAGACTAAGCGGCCGCTTAGGGCCCCGCTGCTACTAGGGGGCCCCTAGACAGGCTCCCAGGTTATAGCTCAGTGGTCAAGAATAGGAATATAGCTGAAGTTATTATTAATATTATTGTTATTATTATTATTATCGTTATTATTATTGTCGTATTAATTAAAGTTTTTGTATGAGACAAATGTGATAAAACGGAGACAAACGAAACGTTTTGGTCGTTGTGTGTAAATAACTATTGTGAGATCTTATTTCTATATTATTTAACTTTATTCTTACTATATGCTTATACTTTCCTAAATGCTTAATTTTTCTAGTATTGTAAAACATTATTTCACTAATTTACTAATTATTAAGAGATTTTGTAACACTTTAAAACCTAGATTATTTTCGTTATGTTTTCAAGTTTATTAATTCTTTTCTCATCTTTTTCAGATGTGAATTTTGTTGGTTAAAACCTAAATGGTCTGATTATTTGAATGTATTTGATTAACGTTACAATTATAACAATTATTATTATCATCATCATCATTATTATCATTATTATCATGATTATTATTATTTAGCAGATTAGTTGTGGTTAACTAGATGTGACTTCGTGCATCTTGGAAAATGAAACGACATTATCCATCAGGAGCTGAAAAAAGGAAGAAGAAGAAAATAGAGGAGGAGAAGCTTTCCACTAGCACAGGTGAGATGTGCCACTTGTATATTCTTATGATTACAGTTCAAGCAACTAGGTTAGGTAGACCATCAAGCTAGGCAAGTGCTCAGGAATCGTGTAGAGTAAGCTAGTCTCTGTAATATTTATAATATTTCGAAATGTGAAATTTAATGGATCACATCACCTCAAATTCTGTTCACACAGATCAATTAATTATCAAACAAGATAAGAAAGAGTATTTTAGCAAAAATTAACAGAATATGTAATGTTATGTTTTCTTAGAAGCACTACTGAAATATTTGGAAAAGCCATCCTCAGCAAAGCCTGATGAGCATCATGAGCCAACAGCAGGACCATCCTCTATGCAACCTCAAACACCAGTAGAAGTAGAGCCTGATGAACTAACAAGTGGCCCATCTTCTGTTCAGCTTCAAACACCACACACAGGCATTTCTACTGAGCAACAAGAACCAAGATCTGCTCCACGCTTGATCCGTGTGACTGGCCAGTTGTCCTGTCAGATGCCTTGAAGACAGATCTGGTGTCTCGAGGACCATTTCAAATCAGTCCAGATTTCACATTCCCTAAAGAGAGGACGGTAGAAGCGTTCATCACCATTACATGTGCAGCACATTAATTAATGGGGAAAAATTAAGCGAAGCTGGCTGATGTACTCTAGAAGGAATGATGCTCTTTATTGCTTCTGCTGCAAGTTGTTTTCAAGGAAGTCGTACAAACTAATTACGGATGGACTTTCAGACTGGATAAACGTTGGTTCACTTCTGAAAGGCCATGAAAATAGTTCAGAACATGCAGATAACATGGCAACATGGAAGGATCTGGAACTGCAGCTAAAACCTGGGAGGACCATTGACCAAACTGAAATGTCATTAATGGAGGTAGAGCGAAGACGCTGGCGAGATGTTCTCACGTCTGGTAAGTATAATCCAATCACTGGCAGAGAGAAACCCTGCTTTCAGGGGGTCTTCCTCTACATTGTACAATCGAGACAATGGCAACTTCTTGAAGGAGGTTGAGCTGCTTGCCAAATTTGATCGAGTGATGAAGCAACACATCAGCAGAGTCGAAAGTGGCCAATATAGTCATTCAAGTTACCTAGGAAATCATTCAAAATGAGCTCATTGGGTCCATTAGTGGGAAAATCTTGGATGCCATTGTTGCAGAAATAAAACAAGCTAAATATTGCTCACTCATTTTAGACTGCACTCCAGACATAAGCCACCAAGAAACAGATGTCGATTATTATCGGAACTGTTAAAATGGGTGAAGTACCAGAAATAAAAGAATACTTCTTGGGCTTTCTTGAGGCTTCAGAAAGTACAGGCCTGGGTTTATCAGTTCTGATTCTGAAGAGACTAGATGAACTGAATATTCACTTTGATGACTGCAGAGGACAGTCATATGACAACGGAGCGAACATGAAGGGCAAGAACAAAGGTGTTCAGGCAAGGTTATTAGAGAAGAACTGTCGTGCACTCTATGTTCCATGTGGAGCTCACACTCTGAATCTTGTAGTGGCTGATGCAGCTAAAGCTTCCACAGATGCCATCAGCTTCTTTGGCAACGTACAAAAATTGTACAACCTTTTTGCAGCAGCTACACAGAGATGGACAATCCTAAAGAAGCACGTGAAAATAACACAAGTCTTGGAGTGAAACCAGGTGGGAGAGCCGGCTTAAGAGCATTGAGGCTGTGCGATACCAGAGCCACAACATCAGAGAGGCCCTGTTGGAAGTCAGAAACAATGCCACAGATGCCATAGCCAGGACTGAAGCACAAGTACTTGCAAAGGAGGTAGGGTCTTATTGCTTTCAGATTTGCACAGTAGTATGGTATGACATTCTTCAAGCAGTTAACCATGTGAACAAACTTCTGCAGTCTCTACAATGCAGTTTGATGGCAGTCAACCCTCACAAAAACAAAAGACTCACTCACCAGCTACAGAAACAGGTTTTGTTGCAGCACAAGTCGTAGCTAGGGACATATGTGAGGAAATGAATGTGGAGGCTGTGCTGAAGGAGAAGAGGCTCAAATCCACAAAAAAGCACTTTGCTTACGAAACTCCTGACGAACCATTTACAGAAGCCTTAAAGAGGCTGGAAGTCAAATTTTTCAATGTGGTGGTGGATTGTGCCATCGGGTCAATAAATGAGAGATTCAAAAACATTAGATGATGTGAGGGACATATTTGGGGTTCTCCTAAACTTCACCACAATGAACAAGGAAGACTTGTCCTGCAAGTGTGAAAAGCTCTCTAAGATACTGAGCTCTGGAGTTGACTCTGACATTGATGGAAGAGAACTGGCCCTCGAAATTAAGAACTTGCCGACTTTACCTTCACACAACATGACTGCATTGGAGCTTCTCTCCTTCATTCATCAGAAGCAACTGGAGGAACTATACCCCAATCTCTGGGTTGCACTAAGAATTGCCTGCACTCTACCTGTGACAATAGCGTCAGCCGAGAGGAGCTTCTCTAAGATGAAGCTAATCAAGAACTACCTCAGATCATCAATGGGGCAGGATCGCCTCAGTGGCCTTGGCATCATAAGCATCAACCAGGACATTGGCAGGGAGATTTCATATGATGATGTTATTGATGATTTCACCCAGAAAAAATCTAGGAGGCAAAAATTTTGAAGATACAAACTGTTCTGTATAACTGTTAGCTATTACACGATTGTATCGTAGAGTTAGTAATTGTTTGGTAGTTGATAATTGCATTATTTTTTTACATATTTCTGTGTCATTTATTCTAAATAATGTATAAGCTAATTTTCAGGAATTTCATGAAGAGTATTTTTTCTGTTTGTCTTCTGAAAGTACATATGTTGTTGTTTTGGACATAAATGTTTCATTAAAATTGTTTCATAATTGTTTTTTATTAACAGCCATTTTTTGTATGTGTGTGCTGAGGTGATGTAGTAAGGCTTGAGTTGGTGGATGGAGGGGTGGGGCCTCAAATGGGTATACTGCTTAGGGCCCCCTAATGGCTAGAAACGGCCCTGGGAAAGGCTAAGTGAAAGCGAACTTCCAGCAGGAAGGAAAAGTACCAGATGAAAGACAAAGACGAGAGAGTTTGTTTTTGGAAGAGATTCCAATTTCAGACATAAAGTCAGAGGGAGGAGGAGATGGAGGAACAGCACCGGAATCGTCCATGGTTGAAGTGGAGGCGAAAGTTTGAGCGAAGAGTTCAGCTTTGTCAGGAGAAGAGACGGCAACTAAGCGGGTGGAATGAAAAAGAGGAGGGAAAGAAGTAAAGTTGTTGGAGGGGTTCTTTGCTAGATGCCAGAAAGAGCGAGAAGAATTAGAATTGGATAGGTTTTCACACTTTTGTCGGATGAAGAAATTTTTTGGCGAGTCGAAGAGCAGATTTTGCACGATTCCGGGCAGAAATATAAGATGAGTGAGAGTCAGGAGTTGCATGTTGACGGTACCTTCTGAAAGATTCCTCTGTTGCGGATAGCATTAAAACTAGTAAAGCTAAACCAAGGATTTTTTGCGTTGGTAATAGGAATGGAATATTGAATGTACTCCTTCATACCTGAGAGAATCACCTCCGTGATGCGCTCAGCACATTCGGAAGGGCTCCTGCCACGGAAGCAGTAATCATTCCATGGGAAATCACAGAAATACTGCCTATGGGCCTCCCATTCAGCGGCGCCAGAGTGCTAAAGGTGATCGGGTATACGAATAGGGTGCTGTGCAATCTGTTCTCGGTCATTCAGGATAGAATAGTTGTAAGCTAGTACACCAGGGATGTTAGTGAAATGAGAGGACAGCCAAATGTGGTGGTGAACATTGAAATCCCCTAAAATGGAGATTTCAGTAAAAGGAGAGTGGGATAGAATGTATTCCACTCAGTGGCGTAGCTAGAGTTTGTGCCGCCCGGGGCGGTCCTTGAGTTTGCCGCCCCCCTGAAACACAACACAATACACATAACAAACATACTTAAACAAAAAGTGAAAAACGACGTATAGAAAAAAAACAGTGAAAAATATTAGGAAACATGTTTACTTCTGAAGTGAAAAAATTAACTACAACATTCTACACAGTTATTTTTCTTGCTTTTCTGTTAGCAAAATCTTCGATGACATTGTCGAAGTCTATTTCGTCTGTCAATTGTTGTTCTATAGACAGTATGGCAAGATTTCTCAACCGCAAGGTGCTCATAGTAGATCTTAGGTAATTCTTTATCAGTTTTAGTTAGAAAAACTCCTCTCACAGCTAGCAACACTAACAGCAATTATGAGAAAAATCCGCAGCAGTATTACAATATTTGGAGCCGAGTTACCAAGATTATACTTTTGAATAAACTGCAAAAGTTCAAGGGGATCAGCTAGAAGTGAGCCGGCGACCGCTTGCTCCGAGGAGTCTCAGAATTCGCTTCGCGATTGGCCGCTTCCCGATCCGCCCATCGGGAAGCATTTTACCTCAACTTTCTGAAGTATTTCTTCTCGAATTCCTTCTCGGCCGAATCCTGGGATTACCATTATCATTTTACAACTAATACCAGCATATTAGTTTTGATATTGATTATTTATAAATATTAAACGTATATTTATAGATTATAACGTATTTACAGAACTTTATGGGCTATTTCCCTTTTTAATGAAATAAATGCATTTATACCAATGCTATTATTAATTAAGCACAACTAAGCGCTTAAATAGGTATGATGGTCAATAAGGCCATCTTCAAGGGAACACAATCCTTACCATTGTCGGAAATTAACGAAGTAAGCAGTGTTTTCGTGGAAAAATAAAATTGTGTCTGGCGTCTTGTATCCTTCTACTGTCCCGACATAAAAAAAAAACCTTTTTTTTTCATTGCAGTAGACCAAAAGTGCCGCCCCTCAAAAAGTGCCGCCCGGGGCGGACCGCCCGGGCGGACCGCCCGGGGCGGACCGCCCCCTCCGCCCCCCTCTAGCTACGCTAGTGAATTTCCACTTCGGAAGTGAGGTAGTCAAAAATTTTTGGATCGTCAATAGAATTAGGAGAAAGGTAAACAGCGCAGATGTGTTTAGTTTGAGATTGGAAAGTCATAGCCAGAGGGTATAGAATTCGGAGGATTCGATTTCGGGAATACGATAATAAGTTAGGTCACTGCGTACATATACACAACATCTACCTTTGGCGTGAAACTGAGTACAGAGAAAGTAAGAGGGAACAGAAAAGGGGTTGCTGTCACTCGTTCCAGACACCTGAGTTTCAGTGAGGAAGAGAAAGTGAGGTTTAGAAGAGGAGAGGTGGTGTTCAACAGATTGAAAATTTGAGGAAAGGCCACGAATGTTGCAGAAGTTTATGAAAAGTGAATCAGGCAGAGGCGCAGAACATCTCGAATGGGCGGTAGCAAATCCAGCCCCGCTGCCCGGGTCTGCGTTCACGGTATCGGCAGCGGGAAAGCCAGAAGTGGGGACATTATGGTCCCCTCCCAAGGGGACTCCGAAGCTCTTGAAGTTGTTGCCATTTTTTTTTTTTAAATTTTGAAAAGATTATGTAGTGTGTAAGATGCATGTATATGCGGTATGCTTGCATATTTTCTTTTTGTTTTTTCCTTCTACTCCAGTTGGAGAGAGTTTCTTACTTCCTGGGTTAAACCTTCACTCTAAGGAATTTTTAGGTACAGCCTAGTACTAGGCGTAAGATTGAGGTGCTGTATCGCAGTATCTCCCCTACAATTTCTCCAGATGTTATACTTATGAGCAGTTGGTTTTAGCATTTCTCTGCACCTTTTGCTGGTTCCGTTTTTTGGGAACTGCTCACTTGTGGCATAGGTGGTACACCACAGTATTTCTAGCTTTTCCTCCGCTGACCATTGTGTCCTGGTACCCCCTCTGGGGTTGTAGGTGAAATTAGTCCGTTTCTTTTTGTTGTTGTGTGAAATGGGAGCTTCCTGGGGTAGCCATGGCATATTACTTTGTGGAGGTTGCCCCTCATTTTGTGTAACCCGTCCATACTGAGGGGCATTAGTGTGGGCTTGGGCCTCTTTTCCAGGGCTGGTATTGCTTGGAGGGTTAAGACCATTCCCGTTTGCCGATCTCCTGAGAACGGTCACATGATACTCGGCTTTCGACACCTGTGCGACCGGGCGAAGTGGCTCTGGTTGATTCATCATTACTCCTATTCACGCCATTGGCTTTCCTTCTCAGGTTGTAGTTCATTGTGTTTCTTTTTCCGCTGTCCACGGCCTCTTATTCTTGTATTCGAGGCTTTCCTGCTGATTTCCCAGTAGGGAGCTCCCCACACCCGCAACCCGGGGGACGCGTCTGGTAGGCTGGAATAGGCCCTCAGTGAAGAATAGAGAGAGAAGTGTGTTTGGGAGCTGTGTGTTTGCTGGACTGCTCACAGGGTAGATGCGACAAAAAAAAATCAGCTAAGTGGGACGGTGACAGGAGAAACGGGAGTTCCAGCACTCTCTATCTTCTGTCTAACGTACCCCCCCCCTTCCCGCCGGAGGACTTCCCTGGTCGATTGGTGTCTACAATCTCCTCCTCAAGGAGGGGGTTTGGGTTTAGTTTGACGTTAGGTACCATTTTCTCGATCATTTTCCATATGTAAATTATGGTGTGTGTGTCATTCTTTCCAGCGAATGCAGATTTAATTTACGCAGTCTTTCCCAGCAGTTGCTTCTTTGCGGCCATCAATTTTGGCTATGAAATTCCACTGGACTACTTCTAGTTTATCAATTTCTTTTTTGTATGGGAACGTCAAGACTGAGCAGTATTCAAGTTTTGGTATGATCACTGTTTTCAGCAGAGGAATAATTACCTTCTCGTAATTTCTTCTGAAGGTTCTCAGTAGCTGTCGCGTAACTCTTTTTGCTTTGTTTATCGCGCTCTAATTCTGTTTCAAAGTTTGCATCATCGGTCATTATTGCCCCTCAATATTTTGATTTCGTGCTTCTCTGAATTTCCTGTCTATTTGGGGCATAGTATGCTATTTAAGTTTTTAATTTCTTCCATATCTCAAGAGCTGAAATTTCTCGGTGTTAACATTTACGTTATCTTCTGACTATTCGTATATTCTATTTGTGTTCCTCTGTAGGGCTTCTACCTCTTCTGTATTGCCGATTTTTCTGCTGATCTTTGTATCGTCAACAAAGAATGTTACTATTCTGTTGTCGTAAACTTCAGTGTCTATGTCTGTCAGCGTGATAATGAATATGAGTGGGGCTAATAGCCGTTCCCTGAGGGAACGTTGAATAGTATTATGTCATGATCACACTTATCGAGTGCATTAGCAAAATCCATGTATATTACATCGTAGTTATCATTGCTCTCAAGTGCGTCTATGATATTGTTATAGTGCTGTATTAGTTGTGATAGGCAAGATCTTCCTGATCGGAATCCTTGCTGGTTCTCATTGAATCCTGTGTCTCCAAAAAGTCAGAGTTTCTCTATAACTATTCTTTCAAATATATTGGTGAGATGTGATGTCAGTGACACCGGTCTATAGGTTTTTGTCTGAGATCTGTCTCCCCCTTTATATATAGGAACAATGTTCGCTCTTTTTAGTACGCTCGGTATTTCCCCCGTGTCCAGGGATCGTCTACATATCCAATAAAGGGGAGTAGTTATTTCGTTCTTAAAGTTTTTAATCAACAAGGTATTCCATTTGTCTGGGCCTGGGCCTGTAGCTGAATGTGATTTCATTTGTCCCTTAGCTTTCGCTATATCTTCTGTAAATTCAGAATCAGTTGTACGTTCTCCAATTAATTCCTCTTCAAAAAAAGGTATTTCTGTCAAGTACTGCTTTGTCTCTATTTGGGGTACGAAAAGCTGATTTATATCGAGCTCTCAATATTTCAGATATTCAGATATTTTAGATCATCAGTTACTTCATTATTTTCTTTCCTTAAGGGTGCGACAGTGGTCCGCGTTTTGTTTTTCTTTTCGCGAAGCTCTGGAAATATTTGGATTATCTTTATTGTTTTCACCGTATCTTCCTCTTCTCTCTCTGAATGGCCTTAATTAGGGATTGTATTTCCTGTCTATATTTCGTAATTTTACTTGTATCACGTTTATGTTGTTGTTTCTGTGCAATTAATTAACTTTGTGGCTACTCTCCTTTTCTTGATCAATAGTATTCGCTTTTGCTTTTCGAAATAGTTCCTCTTTTCAGTTGGCTGTACTTTTGGAACATATTTTTCTAAGATCCCCAGAGTCTTTTTTTCCACAGTCAATAGCATTTCTTCGGTTGTTTTCCACTCTATTTGTGCCATGTGGGATCTGATTTCTTCTCAGTTTATAGTCTTAAAGTTTAGATTAAAAATCTCAAATTTGCTTCTTCTTCAGCATGAGTATTTATTCTATTGCTCTCGACATATTGTATTATCAGTGGATACCTCGATAATATGTTGGTCTGAGATATTTGTTGGTGTTATTTTCGTATCATTGATTAAGTTGGTGTTATTCATAAATACCAAGTCCAAGCAGTTATTTTTTCTGGTGTTATCTCCTGTGTTAACATAAATTCATTTGTTAGAGCTATCAACATTTTTGCTTGCTCCTGGTCTTTTCTTGTGCCCCCCTTGTCCTGGTGTATATATACACATTTCTTCCCATTCTTTTGTATTTTATAAATGGAAAATTAAAATCACTGCAGAGTATCATATTCGGGGATGAGGTGTTTAAGGACTTTATTACGTTTCTGATGTCGGCAATGGCTTCAGAGAATTTTGCGGTTGGAGTGTTCGGAAGTCTATAGATGACTAGTAGTATCACGTTAAGTTTTTAAAGTTTTACTGCTGGGAGCTCCACGTAACTGTTTGATTCACTTATTATTGTCTCTGTTATATGCCTCTCACGCAGTGGCAGATTATCATTGAGGCAATTGAGGCTGAAGCCTCAGGCTCCCATGCTTGAGGGAACTCCCAATCAACTGAGTTTCGATGATATAATTCGAGATTTCGCAAACTTCTTTGATTAAATATGACAGAGTACACAAACTGACAAATTCCCTGTTTTATTTTATGTTTTATAGGCCCTAGAGAAAAATTTGTTTAATACTGTTTTGTTTTAGCAAACGGCAAAATACAGTACACTGTGTTAAGGTTCTTTTAAGTTTGTTTCTCAATTAGCCTAAGCACCGTACATATAATTCGTGTAAATCTACTATGTACTGTATATGTATTGTTAATAAAAATCTATAGAAAAAGGCCACCAAAATAAAATTAGCCTCAGGCCCCAAGCACAGTTAATCCGCCCCTGCTCTCACGTATGTACAGTATATAGCACAACCACCTTTTCGTCTTTCTGTCCTGTCAGCTCGTAGTATGTTGTAAACATCAATTTTTATTTCTCCTTTATCTATGCAGTATTCACATTTTTTACAATCTCCTTGGCAGTCCTTAAAATGCGTTTCTGTGAGGCATGCGACGTCAATCCTTGTTTCTTCTATAAATCCTTGCAGGTATGAAACTTTGTTTATCGTGTGGTTCGGCCTTTGCCCTTGAATATTTGCCATGACTATATTTGTGTTTCCTATTTTGCGTTGTCCTTCGAGTATTCCAAATTTAATTTCCTCCAGTGTTGCGTGTTTTGCATTCCTTTGGTCCTCCAAGAAAGCTCAGTTTCCGGTTACCTGTTCTGGTAGTTTCTTGTTCGGTAACGGATCGGCTCGGACGTTCTCAGCTGTGTCGACTGTATGTGCTGAATGAGGCTTAGTAGACGTACTGTGTCTGCGATGTAGAAAACATTTGCTCCTTGGTTTGTGTTCATAGATTTCTTGCCGTTTTTCCTATTGTCCCTCGAGTTTGTTGGGAGGTGATGATAGTAGCATTTCTTACCATATTTGAAGACCCCTTGCCTTGCATAGTACTTCAAAATGGTGGGGTGCTCATATATACACTGTCTTTCCTTATATCTACAAAAGCCCTTTGCATCGTATATGCATACAGTTCTTTTCGCATTGTTACTCGGGGCTTTTTTTTTTTTGGTTTGTTTAATTTCCTTTTTTGGAGATAACTTCAGTCTATTCTCAGGTTTCCCACTTGTTTTTCGCAAATTACTGTATTCACTCTGGTGTTTTCCAAATGATCTACGTGTGTTTCTTTTGGTGCTTTTGTTACAGTAATTATTTCGTCCTCTTTGTGTGTCGGTATTCCGACATGTGACATGTTTTTATCTGCTTCACTTTCCTTCGTCTCCTTTCGCGTTTACCTTTCCTTTCGCCTGTCAGGTGTTCCGTGCGACGATTCCTCACTTCACGGAGGTCGGGCTTGTTGCCCCTCCTCTGAGCGTTTCTTTCTGCTCATCATTTATATTCTCTTCTTTCGCTGCTTCCTCAATATCTCTGTTTTATAAACCATAATTAATTCCGTTATACATCTTTCATCGAAATATTTTACTTCATTTAGTTGTTTGGCACTTACGATAAGAGTGATGTCTTCACCTTTCCAATTCAGGCAGTCAAAATTAAAGAGAAATTTACAAATATCACATCTAATTGCCCTCGATTCATCGGTTGCATTATTGCAGACTTTACAAAATTGTAAAAACCGGTTGCCCATTTCAGTGCTATTTATAAAAAATATATAAAAAATGGTGGGCGAAAATTTGCTCAAGGAGGAGAAGGTGAGGTGCGGGAAGGTTTTGACTAGTTTGACTGTAGTTTTGACTATAGGGGTGAGGGTGAGGGAGAGTGGTCTCCATTACTCTGGGGGATAGGGGATGTCACGCGTTGTGTCTATCCATTGATTGGTGCTCGTGAGAGCGGCCGCCGGGGATATCGGCGAATGGCTATAGGAATTTTGGTGCAAAACAAAGTGCCTTATTTCAATCGTATGGATGGGCACCTAATTTTTTTTTCAGATGGAACTAATCGAGAAATAAAAAGTAAAACAAAGCAAATTATTCTGGTATCTGTCGTACTGTCACCACTTAAGAAAATATCACTTTGCGTGCACCAGATATTCACAGAGGTACAAGCACTTATCAAATGATAATTTACTGCTAGATTTTCACGGTTCTAGGGCAATTGCGTCCTGGTCAAGTGCGTCCCGGACAAATGCGTCCAGGTCATTGGCGTCCCTGGACAATTGCGTCCCTGGACAATTGCGTCCCGGACAATTGCGTCCCGGACAATTGCGTCCCGGACAATTGCGTCCCGGACAATTGCGTCCCGGACAATTGCGCAGTTCTCCAACTACTACATGAAGTTTATTTATTAGAGAAGTGAATAGAAAGTTAGTATCGGAATTTCAAATATACTTTTCATTTTAACCTATTAAACTTGTTATATGTTCATAAGTTCTGTTCGAAACTGTTCTCTAAAACTTTATCCATCATCAGCAACATCATTGTCAAATTTTATGGGTTACGTCCACTTAAGATAAAGTTAGTTTCGTTAGTTTTGACGAAAATATCACAACTTAACCCAACCAATCGTCAAGGGCATACAGTTGACCTAACAAGGCATTCAATTAATCTAACCGGGCATTATATCCCACATAAAATTACAATAACAAACATACTCGTCCCTCGTCATTGGCGTCCTGGACAATTGCGTAGGTGAAGTCACAATGAACTTTCTATTCACTTCTCTAATAAATAAACTTCATATAGTAGTTGGGGAAGTGCGCAATTGTCCGGGACGCAATTGTCCGGGACGAAATAAACCAGGACGCAATTGTCCAGGGACGCCAATGACCGGGACGCATTTGTCCGGGACGCACTTGACCAGGACGCAATTGTCCTGTCACCGATTTTCACTATTAATTAGCTTTTATACGGGCCTCGATCAAAACATGTGTTACCGCTACACAGGGCAAAAGTGATATATATATATATATATATATATTATATATATTATATATATATATATATATATATATATATATGATACACACAAACCGTGCATGGAACAAGGAACTCTTCTGGGAAAATTAAATCCACTATAGTTCGAATAAGTAATGGTAAATGACAGTGGCGACTCGTGGTATAAATGTATGGGGGTGCGATTTCATAAAATTTATAATTTTTAGAATTGTAGTACATAAACAATCACATGGTGTTTCCGTACGGTACTTATATGTCAAAAGAAAAGAAGCCATAAATTTGTATTAAAAAAATATTTTAATAAAATATAAAAATAATTGTTGAACAGGACTATTTGACTATAATAATGTACCACTGTACGACAACACGGACTCTCAATAGGCTAGCGCGAATCCAACTGCCGCTCACAAGAGTACTTGTATTAACATATGCGGCTATGCCAGACGTACAATTCTAGTTAATTACAAATAAGTAATAATTTCAATAAAATACATATAAATGGCTTATATCATTATTACTGAAGTAACTATTAGTAAAAATAAAGTTGTTATTATAAAAAAAATTCGCGATTGTACTTATATTTTCATTACAACAGTAAAATATAATTTATATTTACTTGAGCGAAAAATCTATCGCTCCATTCGGCTGCAATATTATTTTGTATTCAAACAGCGGTACGCTGTTTGAAGCTATGCTATAAGTTTAGAATATTATTTACTGTTTGAAGGCTTACTCAAAATGCCTCATGAATCATGATATGCCACATGAATTTTTAAAATATATTTTAAGAATATTTATTTTAATATCTTAAAATTAATATATTTTTTATCTGTTAAATTAATATTTATCGTTTCAAGCAAGGGGGAGCGACCGCTCCATCGCTCCTATACGCCAGTCGCCACTGGAAATGACAAATACTATAGTTTCTCTTTTTTCATGACGTTAGCCTGACGTGGGCAACGGGTCACTCGCCTTGATCCATGCACGTCTGTGTCTAACATAAAAGACCTCAGGGGACCATTCTGAGTTCTATCCCATATACAGGGTGTACATAAAGTCAGGATCTATTTTTGTGAAGCACTTGGAAATTATATGGAATTCAATCATAAAATGATAAAGTGGTAACATTTATTAAATAATTAAGAGTAGGATTCGACGTGACGCCCATCAGTATCCCTGCACAGCTCAAATCGTTCCGCAGCATTTCTAAACACATTCTGGAGCATTTGCGGGGTTATGTTATCTGCAGCAGTTCGTATACGTAAGTTTTCAAGACTCGTAATCTTCGTTTGATAGACGTGCGATTTGATAAAGCCCCATGCAAAGAAATCTAAAGGGTTAAATCTGGTGATCTCGCTGGCCAAGGTCTGTTGCTTCCGCGTCCGATCCAGCGATTTGGAAAACGTCCATTTAGATAATCCTGAACAATTTTGGCATAGTGACAAGGAGCATCATCATGTTGATAGACGACGGTACTAACAATCCTATCCCCGTCGTCTATCAACATGATGGTGCTCCTTGTCACTATGCCAAAATTGTTCAGGATTATCTAAATGGACGTTTTCCAAATCGCTGGATCGGACGCGGAAGCAACAGCCCTTGGCCAGCGAGATCACCAGATTTAACCCCTTTAGATTTCTTTGCATGGGGCTTTATCAAATCGCACGTATCAGACGAAGATTACGAGTCTTGAAAATTACGTATACGAACTGCTGCAGATAACATAACCCCGCAAATGCTCCAGAATGTGTTTAGAAATGCTGCGGAACGATTTGAGCTGTGCAGGGATACTGATGGGCGTCACGTCGAATCCTACTCTTAATTATTTAATAAATGTTACCACTTTTTATGGTTGAATTCCATATAATTTCCAAGTGCTTCACAAAAATAGATCCTGACTTTATGTACACCCTGTATACTATATATATATATATATATATATATATATATATATATATGAAAATTATTTCACGAAAGTAACACGTGAAAAATATTTATGATGAATAAAACCACGAAGGAAAGGAAACACAAAATGGTGCTCAAGCGCTTTCGTCTAATGACATCCTCAGGATGTCATTAGACGAAAGCGCTTGAGCACCATTTTGTTTCCTTTCCTTCGTGGTTTTATTCATCATATATATATATATATATATTAGCAAGGCATAGTTTAAGTGGAAGTATGAAGAATTGAACATCTTTTCATTGCGCCCATACGCCCATTTCCGGATACGAGCAGCTCGCAGCAGCATTGCCAAGCAAATTGGGGGTCAAAGTACTGACGAGGCTATTGTACATGGTTCATCACCACTGAAAGCTACAATCTATATTCGTATTAAATTTTTTTGCAATTTTCGTTAACTTGTATTGTAGACACCTCCAGTTATGATCAATCCTGGTGCATGATTCTTCAGGAGCAAGATGCATAGCAAATTTGTGTTTCCTCCATATATATATATACACACACACTGTATATATATATATATATATATATATATATATATATATATATATATATATATATATATATATACACAGGGCTATTCAAACTGATTCACCTGATTTCAAATGAGAATATTTTTTAATGTTACAAATACAGAGTGATTTGTGATAATCAACCAAAAGAAAAACTGTCCAAATTTTGTCTCTCACCTCATAAATGCTCTATGTGACTTCCCCTAGTTACACGAGCAACGTCGACACGATAGTCGAATTCCTCCCATACTCGCTCCAGCATGTCCGTTGTCACTGACTCTACGGCAGTAACAATGCGAGTTCGGAGCTCATCCAAAGATGTGGGCAACGGTGGCACGTACACAGTATCCTTAACGTACCCCCAAAGGGGGTAACGTCGACGAAACTCACGCTGCACTGTGACTACCGATTTACAGCTCGAAAACTGCACACACAAAACGCCGCCTGCTGTGCGGACGCCATTTTCACACTGATTGTTGTTGCTAGGCTAGGCCACGGCGTGACTTTGGAGCCCTCTCGTGGTGATTTTGTAAAACTCGGAGATTTCCTCTTTCATGTGGTGTATGCCCAATTGATGCACGGTTGATAGGTACGGAAGTATTCTTAGTTGAAATCGGATGAATCATTTAAATAGCCCTGTATATGGGAATGAATCTCTCTTGTTAGTATGTAGAAGAAAAACCCTCTTGTTGCTACTGTTCCAAAGGACAAGATATCTAGGATACCAAAATAAATCATTTAATAATGAATTTAACATCGTTCTTTGTCAATTTTCCCCAGCCAATGACTGAGTAAAATTTAAAATTTTGTTCACATTTGGTTCCTTTTTCCATAAGAAAGGTCAAATTCCACTTTTCAGGTTGCTCTTCTGGTGCGGTGTACTTGTTTTCTTGTCCATGCTCTCCATGCATTGGTTCGACAGCCTTGGTTTTCAGGTTCGAATTTGTATTCATACGATTGTTTTGCGGAGAACGAAAGCAGTTTTGAATAAAAGGAAACTTCTTCAATAAGAGACCATGTTGTACTTCGCAAACAACCTCGGTTTTAACGATTTTAAAAGTGTGACAACTAATCAATCCTACTCTCTATTCACTGCGAATTCTGGAATCCTTATAAATATAAATACAAGAAGCTTGAACCGACATTAAACCAAGATTTAACTGCCGTTCCCCTTTAGACTGCTTAACCGGTCAACCAATCGATGTCAATTTCGTGACTGCCTTGTAAACGTACAGTTTTATTGAACATCACGTGACTCAACCATTTAAGTGCGTGAAATTTAACCTTGTGTTAACAAAATCAACATAGTAGTTAATAGTTATGTTATTTTAAAAGCTGTGGTTGGAACTCGTTTTAATCTTTATATATGAATACACGCGTGTGTATTTATATATTTTATAAAATCTCTATTTTTAACTGTTTGAACATTAAAGAGTAAATCTTATTACTATTCTAACCTTGGAGAAAAAAAAAAAAATTTGAAACGTTGGTCATTAAAAATGGATGATGTGAACGTTTCTTTTATGCAGTTTACCTTAGAGCTATATATATATATATATATATATATATATATATATATATATATATATATATATATATATGTGGACTGAAACGACCTCTATATGTTGTTTAAAATGGAAATTTGTAATTCTTATAAGACAACAGTAAAAAAAGGTAATTTAATTATGTGATTGTTGAAGAAAGGAGAGTATATGATAATGAGAGCTAAGAAGAAAGGCTCGACTCAAGAATTACCATGGAAACACTGCGCATTCGCTTACAACGCTGAGGAGCTTTAAGGACTTTGCAACAAATTATGCATCTCACAGGAGAAGAAAACGCGTTTTGAGGTTCCCTTCCGAGTTCAAGAAGCGATTTTGGCATTACTTTAAAAGTCAAAAATGGAACTTGAATTAATTCGAAGGAGGTTGCGGAAGTAGGTTCGGAAAAAGTTCGCCTATAAACGTAAAATTTGTAAAAAAAAAAAAAAAATTAGTGATCAGTAATGACTGGGTTTTTGTTTTTGAAATTTTACGACTGTCACAAAAATAAATAAATAATAAATAAATAAAAATATACAAAGAAAACAATAATACTAATTAGTAATTTTTTGTTTTTTAGAAGAACATTTTTCCGAAACTGTTCATCTCGTTTTAAAAACAGATTTTTCATTAAATACTTGCTTCTCGAAACGACTTTACAAATAGAATAATAAAGGAGTCTTACTTGTCCAATCTATTTCCTATATTCACCCTCATTTAACTAATTTAAACAGTGAAAACTGTTTACTGTAAATTGGTTCATTTTCTACGCGCTTTTCCTTCATTTTACTTTTCGAATGAAACAATAAATTTAGTTTTGTTAATATTAAAGGGTTGTTTCAACTCCAAATGCTTTTAGTAGCAAAAATGGTCATAGGTCCAGTTAGGTTAGGAGTATATGTACTCTATATCTATAATAATAAAGAACGTGTGTGTGTGTGTGTGTGTGTGTGTGTGTGTGTGTGTGTGTGTGTTCCAGTCATAACTCCAAAATGGAAGCAGTTACAAACATGAAACTTCACACATATATTGATTGGGTCCCGAGTTTGTGCACCTGGGTGTTAATAAATTAAATAATTAAAATTACTGGACCCGAAGGCCCAGCACCGCGATAAAACTACGGAAAAGAACGCAGCCGTGAAAATCTTGAGCTTCACATTGTGTCAAGATTTGTGAATCTTAAGATTTTCATGACTATAGTTTAACTGACCAAATAATTGAACTCCCAATTACTGTCGGTTCAATTATTTGGTCAATAAAACTATAGAAAAGAACAGTCATGAAAATCTTGAGCTTCACCTTGCCGCCCTTAATAATCTATTCTTCTATTATATATTATTATACTACAGGGTGTACATAAAGTCAGGATCTATTTTTGTGAAGCACTTGGAAATTACATGGAATTCAATCATAAAATGATAAAGTGGTAACATTTATTAAATAATTAAGAGTAGGATTCGACGTGACGCCCATCAGTATCCCCGCACAGCTCAAATCGTTCCGCAGCATTTCTAAACACATTCTGGAGCATTTGCGGGGTTATGTTATCTGCAGCAGTTCGTATACGTGTACGTAAGTTTTCAAGACTCGTAATCTTCGTCTGATAGACGTGCGATTTGATAAAGCCCCATGCAAAGAAATCTAAAGGGGTTAAATCTGGTGATCTCGCTGGCCAAGGTCTGTTGCTTCCGCGTCCGATCCAGCGATTTGGAAAAAGTCCATTTAGATAATCCTGAACAATTTTGGCATAGTGACAAGGAGCACCATCATTTGATAGACGACGGTACTAACAATCCTATCCCCGTCGTCTATCAACATGATGGAGCTCCTTGTCACTATGCCAAAATTGTTCAGGATTATCTAAATGGACGTTTTCCAAATCGCTGGATCGGACGCGGAAGCAACCAAAGACCTTGGCCAGCGAGATCACCAGATTTAACCCCTTTAGATTTCTTTGCATGGGGCTTTATCAAATCGCACGTCTATCAACGAAGATTACGAGTCTTGAAAACTTACGTACACGTATACGAACTGCTGCAGATAACATAACCCCGCAAATGCTCTAGAATGTGTTTAGAAATGCTGCGGAACGATTTGAGCTGTGCAGGGATACTGATGGGCGTCACGTCGAATCCTACTCTTAATTATTTAATAAATGTTACCACTTTATCATTTTATGATTGAATTCCATATAATTTCCAAGTGCTTCACAAAAATAGATCCTGACTTTGTGTACACCCTGTATAATAAGAGAGCTGTCCGTCCGTCCGTCCGTCACACTTTCAGAAATTGTGAGAAAAAATTGTGAGAAAAAAATTCAGAAATTGTATTACGGGCGGCAATGTGAAGCTCAAGATTTTCATGACTGTGTTCTTTTCTGTAGTTTAGCAATGGGAGAAGGGTGGGGGTGGGGGTAATGGGGGAGGGGTGGGGTAATGGGGAGGGTGTGGGGGTAATGGGGAGGGGGTTAGCCCCCAAGTTGCATGAATGGGGGTGAGGAGGTTTTGGGAGATACCAGATTCAGAAATGTTGACACAATGTGAAGCTCAAAATTTTCACGGCTGCGTTCTTTTCTGTAGTTTAGCCTGTTAACCGTCAGCGAAGCGACGGGAACTGTACTAGTAATCTATAATAATAAAAGGACGCGCGCGCGCGCGCGCGCGTGTGTGTGTGTGTGTGTGTGTGTGTGTGTGTGTGTGTGTGTGTTCTAGCCATAGGTCCAAAATGAAAGTAGTTACAACATGAAACTTCACACACATATTGATTAGGTCCCGAAGTTGTGCACCTGGTGTTAAATTAAATAATTAATTTTAAAAAATTAAATGACGTCATCAAGATCATTACGTCATTACATATATATATATTATATATATATATATATATCTCGAAACCTATGTTAAAGTTATTGAATACCAGGTTAGGTTCATTGAATGCCCGGTTAGGTCAACTGTACGCCCTTGACGATTGGTTAGTTTAAGTCGTGATATTTTCGTTGAAACGCGGGATATTCTTGCGACCTGCACAAACGGCGGGTTCTCTGCTAGTATACTGTATATTTGAGGGGTCGCGCGTCTTAAGGTACCTAAGCGCCACCACAGGCGAAAACGTGTTTTTGATGGATCTCACTATTTTCACCCTTCCTCTATCGCGTGGTTTGGGTTATAATGACCTTACGACACTAGAAGTATGGTTGAAAACCTTATGAAGCGAACTACTTTTTTCACCTCGCCTCTATCGCCAGCCAAAAGTTCACCCAAAGTTCAGCATAATAAGAAAATAAAAAAATAAAAAATATATATATATAAAATATAAAATATGAAAATCTATTCCAAAAACTCATCAACATCTTCATTAGCATACTTAGAACTCTAATTTAGCAAAAAATGAACGTTCTAGCTCAATTAATAACAGAGATACTATTGCCAGAATATTGCTGAACTTTGGAGGCGATTTCTGACGAATTTTAATTTTGGCGCTTAGGTACGTACCTTAAGACGCGGGACCCCTCATTTATTCCTAACTAAACTTGATCTATGACCATATTATATATATAATATAATATATATATATATATATATATATATAAAGACAAAGCATCAACACAACAAAACGAGTAGCGAAAACTCTCACCGTGGGCGTCAGGCTTTGAGTTGCTTCAATCTTGGGGACCTGCGACGGGACTTTCTGCTCCAAGTTGGGTCCCGGTGATGTCATGGATACCTTGCTCTTGAAGGCTCTTCCATTTCGGTTCTTTAGGAAGTTTTCTTCTTCGTCTTCGTCGGAGGAATTAGTGTCTTCATAGTACTGGTTCTCTCTCAGCCGTTTCAAATACCTGTACAATATAAAGGCATATATATATATATATATATATATATATATATATATATATATATATATATATAAAATGTTATAATGTTTCAGACCAACAAAGACCCTAGGATCCGCTCATGGCTGGTCTACCTAACTGTGGTTGTAGTTGTGTATTGCGCATGTCCTCCGTGGTAGCGGAGGGGACCTACAATTTTACGTGGGTTCCGAGCCATAAAAACCTTAATTTTACTTCCTGAAACTATTTCCAATCTATCACCATATACGTCTAATCGATTTTTAAACATGTTCATAGACGTGCTACTAATTACTTCTACTGGCAAACTATTCCAGCTATTTACTATTCTATGTGTAAAAAGTTTTTGGCAACTACTGTCTCGAACCTTCTACTTGTCAGCTTACACCCGTTATTTCTAGTTCTATTATATTGTGATATTTCAAAAAAGCTATCTCTATTTACGTTATCGAACCCATTCATTATTTTAAAAACCTGGATTAGATCACCCCTTAGCCTCCTAGTCTCGAGTGCAGTCAATTTTAACTCCTTAAGCCTATCCTCGTACGACTTCGACCTAAGCGACGGAATCATCTTAGTTGCTCGTCTTTGAACCCTTTCGATTTTATTTATATCTTTGTGCATATGCGGATTCCAAAATTGGATCGCATACTCCAAATGGGGTTTAACTAATGATTTATAAAGAGGAACAATAATATCGCGCGATTTGTACTCAAAATTCCTAGCTATAAAACCTAGCACCTTGTTCGCTTTATTGACCGCTGCTGTACTTTGTTTCGCCACTTTTAAATCACCACTGACGATAACTCCTAAATCTTTTTCCTGTTCTACGCTTGCCAACTCCTTCCCTGACATACTATACGCAATATTACCGTGACGCGAACCTATATGTAAAATTTTGCACTTATCGACGTTAAATCTCATTTGCCATGTGACTGACCAATCAGCGATTTTGTTCAGATCTTCCTGGATTTTACCTCTATCTTCATCATTAATTGCCCTACCACCCAACTTCGTGTCATCCGCAAACTTTGAAACTGTACTGACTAGGCCGCCATCTAAATCATTAATACAGAACCCTGAGGAACGCCGCTCGCTACATTAACCCAAGACGACTCCGCTCCATCAACGACCACCCTCTGTTTCCTACCTCGCAACCACTTCTATCCAATTTATTACTACACCCTGATTTCGTGAGCCTTAGTTTTTTCAATGACTCTTTTGTGCGGTACGGTGAACATCTAAATACACTACAGCTACCGCCCGATGACTATCATAAACTTCAACCACGCTTTGAAAATATTCCAAAAGATTAGTTAAGCAAGATTTGTTTCACCTAAAACCGTGCTGCGTATTTCTAATCAAGTTGTGCAATTCCAAGTGTTCGACTATACGATCCCTAATTAGTGATGCCAGTAGCTTACCTACAACAGACAAACTGATTGGCCTATAATTTCCCGCCGCACCTTTATCGCCTTTCTTAAAAATAGGTGTTACATTTGCTAACTTGAAATTATCTGATATGCACCCTTCAGATATAAACGCATTAAAAATCTTTGTTAGCGGCACAACAATGCTTTCTTTTAATTCTTTTAGTTGTATATGGAATCCGGCCCCGGTGATTTACGCATTTTCATTTTATCAATATGGCGCATTACCTCCCTTTCACTAACCACAATATTATCTAAAGTATTACCATTGTCAAAAGGTATTATGTCTATGACCTTAGGGATATTCGTTACATCTTCTATTGTAAAAACTGACGTAAAAAATTTGTTTAGCAGGGTAGCCATTTGCTTGTTTTTAGAAACTAGCTCTCCGTTAAAATTTTTCAACGGCCCCAAGACAATCTTTACTGGATTAATATTATTGACGTATTGAAAGAATCGCTTGGGGTTTTCTTTGCCGTCACGAGCTATGAATATTTCAAAATCACGCTTGGACGTTTTTATTACGCTTTTCGCTTCACGCCTTAGAGATATGTAGTTGTTTCGTAGCCACAAATTGTCTTTATCGCACTTATGTAGCCTATAAGCCCTATCTCTACTCCTTATAATATCCCCTACTCTAGAAGTAAACCACAAGGGCTTGTTATTTACTTTCGCACGCTTAATCTTGTACGGTACACATTCCTCATTTATAGTCCTAAATACTGTTTCAAACGATTCCTACATTAGTTTTGCGTTGGAGATCTCCATTACGTTTTCCCAATTGACGTGTGACAATTCATTTCTAAATTTACAAAAGTTTGCGTGCTGGAAGTTAGGAATTTTAGTCGAGTTAGCTGGTTTCGAGTGACTTACTGAGAGGGCAAACTCTACCATATTGTGATCGCTATTGCTTAACGGTTCTATTACTTGAAGATCAGTGATTAGCCTATCGTCCGTAGTTATTACTAAATCTAATATACTGTCCAACCTCGTAGGTTCCCGAACCTTTTGAATAAGAAAGCTATCCTCGAGAAAATTAACTAAACGATTACCTTCCGCGTCTCCCTGCATTGTATCGTAGTCCACGTTGACGCAATTAAAGTCACCCATAACTAAGGCCTGCTCACTACCTATTATTCTCTTTAGTTCACGATATAACGCTTCGTCCGTATCAGCTGCTTGATTAAGGGGCCTATATATAACCACAACAAGAAGTTTGAAATCGTTCAAATTAAGTTCTGCTATAGTCATATCTATCGGTTCTGGAATTCTGTGCTTTACTTCTATAACGTTCGCAATATCATCTTTGATATACAACATAACACCGCCTCCTCGCCTACTTATTCTGTTTTTAACAAAAAGTCTATAACCTCTAATTTCATACTCCCCTACAAAGTCACGTCTTTCAGTGCTAAGCCACGATTTATTTATCGCAATTAAATCAGTCTTTTACAAGCAATTAAAGAAAAAAATCCGTTTATTTTATTTCGTAGGCTACGAGCATTTCAGGATAGAACCTTCAGATTGTTCGTAACCACGATACCTTCGCTCGCGCAAGGGAATTTTAAGGAAATTACGCCGAGACCGTTCGAGTTACGGCAGCCTGAAAAGAAGAAACAGTATTATGAAATAGTCTTTTTAAACGCGCAGCTCCAACGTCATTAAGGTGAAGTCCATTTCCGAGGAACAAGTCCCTCCTGCCGTAGAAACTGCTCCAAAAATTCGCAAAATGCACTCCTTCCTGCTGACAAAGTGACTTTAGGTTTTTGTTAATATAGGTCGTCTTGCTGTAGAACTCGTTACGTTGGATAATTCGAGGAAGTATACCTGTTAAAACAATCTTATTAGTTTTTTCCTTTAGTCGCTCTAGTAAGTCCCTGTACCGAGCCAGCAGCTCTTCCGATCTAAAATTTAGAACGTTATTAGCACCGACGTGAATAACATAAGTTGTGTCCTCAAAGGTTCCGTCTGTAAAAAGATTCCTCGAGCTGCCCTCGAACAATGGAATCACCGACGAGTCGTATTTCAGGTTCATCTACGTCTTCGAAGCCTAAAACAGAAAACTTATTGTTCGTTAATACTGGTAGACAAGTCTTAGGTTGTCTCAATGGGGCTCCATTACGCATTTACACGAAGGGTCGGAAACTAGGGGAAGAGAGAGTGCTATTAGTATTATTTATATCATTAGTAGAAACTGAGGCAGGAGGGGCCGTGACTGAAGAATAACTCCTCTCAGAAGGCCCAAGGGATTCTAACTTTGCCGTCAGGAGCACCACCCTTTCTTCAAGCCTCACTCTAGCCTCCCTCTCACGCTCTAGCTCGTTCCTCAGCAATTCCATGTTTGAGCACTACCTGCAAACTAACTGATCATTATTATTAGCCAAAATAAACGCGTAAGCGGCAAATTTTCCTTTACAGTGACTGCAAGTATTTGACGGGGGTACCATGCTATTAACTAATTAAAAAACAAGCGTTTGGAAATTAATATAGAGTTAATAATAGTAATCTAATAACGACGTACGTCTCCTAGAATAAGTAAGGAGCAATTAATACATAAAACGTAGGTCTACCGCGTGCTTATTGTGACGTCACTTGCGCAAGCCCCCCAAAATGTTCTTCAAACGCAGAAACAGGTTCCTGTAACCCAAATTTATACTAAATGAATATATACTTATTTAAGCTACCGACGAAGGTTCTGGAAAAGAAAAAGTATTAATAAAGATGGATTAAAAAAAAAGAAAAAAAAAAATCTGTCCACAATTTGGCCGACTTTTTCCCCTTTTTCCTTTTTTTTCCCACAGACGATGACCACACCCTACCTGATAATCTTCAACAAGGCAAAATCAACCTTATTATACCACATTTTGGAATTTTACCCTCTCAAAGGAAAACAAACAAGGCAAGTCACGTGCACTCGCCTTGGTTTAATCAAATAATACAGTAATAAATAAAGTCAATAAATAAAATATATTTGTTTATGAATAATTAATAACAGGAGGTAATTTAGTTAAGAAAGCACCAAACAATTATTTTTTTAAAGATACTTCGAATAAAATCACTTATTCAATTGGTAATACTGGACACTCAATAGAACACGTCTGTTCACAAGGAAAGACAGATCACTTTCGATATATATACATATATAACTTCCTTATTACAAATTATAATAAAAATAAATATAAAAATATAAAAACACGAATAATGAAAATAATATCGGTTTAAATGTATCTACATACAAATATTTTCATATGATGGAGCTCAAACTTTCGGAAATATATGCAGCCATCATAGGAATAAGTGGCTAAGAGACAAAAGTAAAAAACGCCAGAAGACGCAGTTGAAATTGTAAGAATTTGAAAGTGCCATAAATTTTGAAACTTTTTGAAGATGTTTCGACGAAAGAGCTTCAAAATTTATGTCACTTTCAAATTGTTACAACGTCAACTACGTTTTCTGGCGTCTTTTTACTTTTGTCACTTAGCCACTTCTTCCAAGGAGAGCCTCATATGTGGTTGGACTGATTAATAACTTCATTCAAAACATCTTTATTTAATTTTTAAAAAAAGGTTTAGATTTTAGACAAATAAAAAAGGACTGTTCAAAATTTTCATACCTTGTATTTAGTTAAAATTGAACTAAGTAAATGATGTAACTTCAAAAGAAATTTAGTTTTGATGAAACACATACTGTACATGATTATATTGAATTGAATATTTTTTAATTGAAATGAATAATCTCTATTGATAAAATAAATAGAGTAGTTTTACAATTTTTGTTTTGTTTTAGCATAAATAATTGTGAACTTGGACTATTTATTTAATTTAATTTGGCCCTTCAGCTTTAGGCTTTACTGAGCTCTTAGTTAAAAATAAAACGTAGTTATTGTTGACAATACATAAATCATCAATAGAATTTTTAATTAGAGTATGTACTAATCTTAAATTATTATTATTATAGATATAAAACAAATACAAAGTCATTATTCAAGATATGATACCAATACTATACAAAGAAATCAATTGTAGACACGCGAGATGAGCAATAACAAGTAACGTACATTTAATCCT
Source organism: Bathynomus jamesi (assembly GCA_023014485.1). Lineage (NCBI taxonomy): Eukaryota > Metazoa > Arthropoda > Malacostraca > Isopoda > Cirolanidae > Bathynomus > Bathynomus jamesi. The sequence continues at coordinate 44,312 of JAJOZX010007010.1, read as the reverse complement.
AGATTACACACGAGAAATTAATAAGTAATAGAGTAATTACGTTTAATCCTAGATTTTTATTAGTATTCCATTGTTAATCGAGATTTCAACTTGGTTTTAAACGAATTTACATTTACAATATTTTTTATATCAGCATTTAAATAATTACATAGTATCAGTCCAATGAAAATGGGTAATTTTTGAGATGAGGACACTCTAAATTGAGGTATAACGTGCTTTGACCTATTTCTGGTCTGATATGAGTGGATTTCTTGAGTTGCAAAATATTTATTTACCTATTGTAAGTTAATGATTTTGTTCTTACACTCGTAAATAAAAATAGAATGTACCACTTTGATTACATACTGACTTGGAATTAATCATTTTCACATTTCCTACATAAAGTCGAGTCCAATTTTGAACACAGTATAGAGTACTTGGTTTGTCTAAAACCCAAAGTTTTTGTTTAAATTAAAAAAGTTTTTTGAACCTCTGGGAGGTATTGGAATACACGGAAGACCTTGTAACCGCTTTTATTTTTCCTTTGAAGATTATATATGTGAGAGAGAGAGAGAGAGAGAGAGAGAGAGAGAGAGAGAGAGAGAGAGAGAGAGAGAGAGAGAGAGAGAGAGAGAGAGAGAGAGAGAGTTACAAGGAAAAGAAGTACCTCAAAAGGCCTTGCGTCCCATACCGAGGAGGTACCAATGGCAATAGGTGCCAGAGAAAATTTTCTACACCCTCAAATAGTGTGCAAGATTTGGTCTAACCTTTTCTTGAAATGATCCACAGAGGAACTGTTCACAACTTCCGAAGGTAACCTGTTCCACGTGTCACAGATCTTATAGGTAAAGTAATTCCCACACACATTAGTCCTAAACCGTTTCAAATCCAACTTCCAACCACTGTTGTGAGTTGGGTTATCATTTAAACTAAACATGCTTCTAAAATCGACATCGTTGAACCCGTGTAAGAGCTTGAAAACCTCGGTGAGTTGACCGCTCAGCCTCCGAGTTTCCAGCGAAAGTAAATTCAGGGAGCATAAGCGTCGATTGTAGCCCATATGCCTAACGGAAGGGATTAACTTTGTGGCCCTCACCTGGACTCGCTCCAGTCTGTCAATATCTTTCCTGAGGGTGGGCGACCAGAACTGCACAGCATACTCCAGGTGCGGCCGAACTAGGGAATTGTACAGAGAGAGCACCATCTCCTTGTTCCGAAACTGAAATTGCCTCCTGATATAACCCAACAGCTTCTGGGCTTTCTTTTCCACTTCTACGCACTGTTTGGTAAACTTAAGGTCGCTGCTAATTAGCATACCAAGTCCTTTTCCAAATCAGTGGCCTCGATATTACTCCCCAACATGGAGTAGTCCGACTTGGGATTGGCGTAGCAATGTGCATCACCTTGCATTTACCCAAGTTAAACGGCATTTGCCATTTTTCGGACCACTCTCCTATCCTACGTAGGTCCGCACGCAGTTTCTCGATCGCTTCAGGCATCCCAACATTGGTCCCAAGCTTAGTGTCATCAGCGAATTTGGCGATCCTACTGACGATGCCACCGTCGATATCATTTATGTAAATGATAAACAACAGCGGCCCCAAAACGGAACCCTGAGGAACCCCACTAGTGACTGAGGCCCAACCCGAACTAACCCCTTTAATTACAACCCTCTGCCGCCTATTCTTCAGCCAGTCTTCAATCCACCTACCTACTTTCCCACCGATACCCAGCGCACGCACTTTCGCCATTAGCCGGCGGTGAGGTACCTTATCAAAGGCTTTCTGAAAGTCGAGATAAAGTATATCGATCGTCCTACTCTTATCATACGCACTCAACATGACGTGGAAAAACTCGAGCAAGTTGGTGAGACACGACCTATGCCGTCTAAACCCATGTTGGGAGTCCCCATGCAGCTTGTAGGAATCCAAATGGTCAACGATCCCATTCGCTATTATCCCCTCTAATAATTTACCTACAACCGAAGTGAGGACTAATGGGACGATAGTTCCCTGGACTTTCGTGATCCCCCTTTCTTAAAGATAGGGGTCACGTTGGCTTCCCTCCAGTCACCAGGCATCTGGCACGTCTTCAACGATTTGTTGAAGACTGTAGCCAGGTGGGGAGCGACCTGGTCGCACACCTCCCGCAACATTCTGGGGAGGGACTGGTCTGGCCCAGGAGCCTTAAACGCGCTCAGTTTGTCTATTCTATCGGCAATGACTGTCGCGGTACACAGAACACTATCCAGGCCAGCACCTTTGTGCCTGACACCTGGCTCGGGGATGACGCGGGTGTCCTCCCTGGTGAACACTCCCGCAAAGTACTCATTTAGCACATTAGCGACGTCCGCATCGGTTCCCATTGCAGAGGCTTGCCACCCGTAGTTCTTCATTACGTTTCACTAGCCTAACCTTCGACTTCACTTCCCTACACAGGCGGACATACCCCTCAATGTTCTCATGGGAACGATTGGCCTTCGCCCTCCTATACGCGGCTTTCCTATTTCGGATAGCCGAAGCGACGTCACGACTGAACCACTTCGGCTGCGTTGAAGCAGGGGTGACCGGTTTTGAGGGTATGGCAGCAGACTGCAGCACCATAAACTCATCCCGGAATGCACTCCACACTCCCTCAACATCGCCGCCGACCTCTAACCCCATCTCACCTACGCTATCCCGGAGGCTAACAAAGTCCGGCCGCTGCAAATCGAGCTTACTGTCTCTCATGTTACTACGCTTCACCCGAGGGACGCAGACACGGAACCTAATCTGACCGTGATCACTCCCGCCCAACGATTCGTCAACGGTGAGGCCAGTGGTGAGGTTGTTTTCGGTCGTGAATACTAATTCTAGAACGCTTTCGCCTCGTGTAGGCTCATTGACCCACTGAGTGAGGAAGTTCTCATCAGCAAAGTCAACTAGCCTCCTCCCTTTAGCATCAGCAGTCCTGTCTTCCCACTTTATGCCGCGACAGTTGAAGTCTCCTAAAACTACACACACCTTCTCCCCTAGCAGGCTACGGAGTTCGGTGTACAGGGCTGTATCCTCCTCGAGGAGGAGATGGGGAGGTCTGTACACAAGATTAACCTATAGTTCGTCCCCCCACGTTCAGATCGACGCCAAGCAGCTCCCGTTCCGATCGGAACTGGCAGTCAACCGGACTCAACGTGTTCCTCACGTATATTAGTACCCCTCCCCCCTCCCCACGGGTGGGGTCTTTGCGAAACATTCTATACCGGGAATCCCGAACTCCCCAACGTAGTCCCTACGATCAGTTTGAATCCAGGAGTCGGTGATAGCAACGATATTCTGGTATTCTGATGCTAAGAGCGCCCATAGCTCGCAAAACTTATTCCTAATCGACCTAGCATTAAAAAACACTGCACGGAGGGAGCCTTCCCTATTCAGATCGCCCCATAGCCCGACCCGTTTCCCGAACAGCCAGGGCTGTCGGGAGTTTGAAGAGCCCCTCACCAACGAGGGCACTTCGACAGGAGGCTAGGCCCCCTCCAACGGGGAAGGAGGGTCACCCCACCTGTACATGGACGCACCCTTGAGTTGAAGTACGTCCTCCACCGGCTCACCATCATCTCTCCCCGTGGGGGCCCCATCATCAATCCCCGGCTTGACCTCACCATCCGGTATAGGTGCCGGTCAAGCAGCGTGCCTCGCACACCTTTACCCTTAACAGTGAGGTGGACACCATCCCTCTGATACAGGTCTCACCTACCGAAACGCGTCGAACGGGTCAACAAACCTCACGCCCGAGGGATGCACAAGTCTGCCCCCTCGTTGATGCCAATACCTTAAACTGAGCGCGTGGTCACTGGCATTCATCCGCGGTAAAATACTCATCAACATTTCCCTGTCTGTCTTCAGTTTTAGATCAACCGCAAGAGACATGATCTCGTGATGATCCCTTCTGTAAACCTACCCTACCGCCTTTGAGGCAGGTCGTTGCCACCAGCGTGGACAACGATCGCAGTCCTCCGACTAGCCACACGAAGCTTCTCTAGCTCCCTTCCTTAAGTGCGCCGTTCCCCGCCCAGTAACACCTTACCTTCCTCCTGTCTCGGTTTACAGAAGCAAAGTACTTCTCCTGGTCCCTGATCTGCGAGTCCCCAATCAAAACGGTGTCTTCCTCCTTCGAGCACAGGAGACTAAAGCGGTTGGAGGTCCTGACAGGTAACCGGGGTCTCAGGCTTCGGCTTCGCAGCTTTCTTGCCCAAGAACTTTCGATACCGTCGCCACCCAATAGACTCAGCCGCACTTACACCCCCGACCCACCCTGACCGGCAGCTACATCCTCGGTTTCTTTGGGCCATCAGTAGGCCCCTTCCCGCTTTTTCTTTATCGGCCCCTTCCCACCCTTCTCTATCGGCCCCTTCTTTGCGCCCTCCCTGCCCTCCACCTTGCGCCGCGGTTCCGTGCATTCCACGTGGGTCGCTGGCGATTCCTGACATTGATTTTGTTACACCGGCCCCTGGTTGCACCTTTACCCTTTCTCCGTGGTCCCGAGCTCTGTCCAGTCATCGCTGGACCGCCTTTCCAGGGCAGCTATCCTATCAATGAGCTCCGGGGTGGAGGCGCAGCCGCGTCAGTGACCGCCGCACCTCAACAGCCGATCTGGACGACTCGAGCCGCTGGACCCTCTCCTCTAGCTTTCTCGTAAAACTGCATGAGTTCGCAAAAGCGGCACATGCTGGAGTGGTTGATCATTCTCGAAGCAGGCTTCTTTGAAGTTCGTCACCCACTGTTTTACTCCACACCTCGCACATTCAGCTTCAGTTTCTGCGGTCCAGTCATTGTAACATTTATTTTTTATTTTTTCGACTCTGAATACACTGAATAAGAAAAGCGTTCTAGCAATGAAAACTATCAACAACGTTCTGACCAGTATATAAAAAAGGAGGGGGGGGAGTGAATTCTTCCCGTGTGTAAACGCATCCGCCTGTTTGCAAGTGACGTTCATCCCATCCAGAAGACTACACCTCTCGTTGCTGCCGCACCGACTTAATACCAAAAGTTTTTTTTTTTTTTTTCATTCAGAGGAGAGCATGCTTAACCTAAGCATGCTGGACAGAGTAGGGATGGGATGAGGTCCTAGTAACCCGGAACAGATTGTACAACAGACTTCACCCGCCCTCCCGAAAGAGAGAGGAGAGACCTAAAGAAACTGGCAGCCAATTTCTCTAGAATCTCACGACTCGGGACCGGAGGGCTGTCACACCAAGTATAAAGTTTACAACACCCAGAAGGAATGTGCATAACCGTTATAGCCTCCTGCGGAGAGAGAGAGAGAGAGAGAGAGAGAGAGAGAGAGAGAGAGTAGAGAGGAGAGGAGAAGAGAGAGAGGAGAGAGTGTGTGTGTGTGTGTGTATATCAGGCTTTTTTAAATAATTTTAGTGCGGCAATCTGCCGCAAGCATTAAATTTTTCTGAAGCATCTAGCGCAATCTTCTGGCGCCCGTCTTATCTGGCCCAAATGCCTTAGCATACGAGGCATTTATCGCTCGAAGATTGTGCGATATGAATTACGCAGAGAATTCTGTGATATTGTGAGTTGGAGCTTAAGATCGCTATTTAGGAAGCTAATTAATTACGTCTAGAATGTGAACACGTTCCACTTCACGACATCACAACGAAATCTCGCAGCTCTAAGCGAGTATCGTGTAAACTTCGAACGATAAATACCTCGAGTCCTGAGCTCTGAATGCGATCGGCTCTCAGGTTATTATATACTTACATTACTTTCAGTAATGTTCTACATTATAATAAAAAGTCATCCGTTGCGTGGGGTTTATTTTCTTAAACGCCTTCAATATATCTGTTACCTGTATAGTTGGTGGAAGGTGCTTCACTATGAATGGTACTGGACATTTGGTTATATATATATATATATATATATATATATAGATATATATATATATATATATATATATATATACTATATATATATATATATATATATATGAAACATCTACTCGACATCTCATAATGAACTTAACTTTCTTAAATGAAAAATAGCTATTTTGAAATGTTTACTACATATTTCAAGTATCTGAAAACGGTGCTTAAATGTTTCAAATATATAAACGCGTAGAAATTGTACATTTTATTGTGTAACAAACTAGTTTCCTATTTTTCTTTGGTGCCTAGACGCATGCGCATTTGTGGATAAAAATATTTTGAAATTGTTCCGTAGTCTAAGTGTCTATTAATTTCATTTATTTGGCTAGGCCTTGACTAGTAGTTTCTTCAAGATGAAGAACCAGCCTGTGGCCCTGAGTTTAGCCTTAGACCTAGGCCTCTTGATATACAGTAGGACTACTCTAGGTTCAATCTTTAAGTTAGACAGCCTATACTTGAGAAAAGACATTGCTAAGTTAGAAAGTGTTCGGGCTAGAGCAACCAAAATGAATCCAGAACGGAGAAGTAAAATATCTGAGGAAAAATGAACTGCACGAGATATATATTCACTTGAAAAGCGTCGACTTATATGATAACTATTTCGACTATTTAAAACTGAAAAATGGCTTTGATAATGTAAATTACAAGAAGTTATTTGATAGGAATACAGAATCAATTACAAGAAGAAATGAATATAAAGTGAAAGTAAAAATTTGTAAGAGTAATGCTGTGAAGCAAATCTTTTCACATAAACTTAAACTTTCAATATTAAACAATTCATTAAACATTTCATTAAACATTTCACAATAGCATTTTCAATTGTTTAAAAAATTGGAATAATTTCGACATTTCAACTGACTTACTGAAATGTCTAACGAGACGTTTAACTAATGTGAAATATGTAATGTATTAAACTTTTCAAAATTCACAAAATTGGGACAATGAAACGTCTAACGAAACGTCTACTTCTATTTAAAGTGTTGAGACAAGCAGTTTGCTTTATTTTGCACTGTAAACAAAAGAATGCGCAAAAGGCCTCAGTTTACACTGTTGCCAATTTAGCGCATTTCGTGCTAGATCTAGCGCGTCACCTTTCAATCTGGCGCTGAACATCAGAGTAATAGGTACTGTACGGGGCTCCAATAAACCTTAGCCCCCCCGCCCATGGCCTAAACCATTAGAGGTACAGTAAAACTAAACATACCTTACAAAAGAGAATTTAATCCTGCATTTAATGAGAAACAATTAAAACTTGGTGTTCCCGCCATTGGCTTCCAAGACAGCCTGAATTCGCTTTGGGTAGCTTGCCAAAAGTGACGTGAATAGATCTTCATCGTTACGCAAATTTGCTAAAAGAATTTCACTGTGTTGCGTCATTGTATCCTTCGAAAATCGATTTGCTGCAGGTTCTTGAAACAAGAGACATTCAACCTTGTCCTTTATAACTGATCCAATGTGTTCACAGACGTTCAGGTCAGGAGAATTTCCTGGCTATTCTTCATTTCCAAAGAAATCGATCTCATGGTTCCGCAACAACTGTTGAGTGGCTAATGTCTTAAAGCAGGGGGCCTTATCGACTTCCATAACATTGTTTGGGTTTCTTAGAAAAGGAATGACATGCTGGGATAGAATAATATCACGAAAATACTGTCCATCCCAACTCTGACCATTTGGCTTCAGCACCCACATGAGCTTCTTTGCAGTGAACAAATCAAACACCAACACAGTCTGGACTTTAATAATTCGCGATAATGTTCATTGTCATCGATTTCATCTGGTGTTGTGGCCCACACTCGATCATTTTGGTAGTTAGGCCGACGTGTTACGTAAACAAAAAATTCATCGAGACAGCTAAATGCATGAAATCATCTACATCCCAACCTTCAAGATAATGGGCAAACCACATTCTGTCATCGATGTTAAGTTGAGTTTTTCTGGCTTTGGAAGTTCATGCCAAGGCTTTAAACCTTGCCTATGACGGTACAGTCGAATGATCTCACCACTAACGATCTTTCCTCTCAACACTTCGATCTCTCTAGAAAGTTTAGCACAGCTCTTTTCCGCTTACGCGTACCGCTTTCAATGATGTCCTTTGTTTCCTGAGAGAGTGGCAAATTTGGGCGCCCAGATTTGGTTGTATCTATTTCACATTCATCCAAAGTTTTATTCCAATTTCTTTTGACGAAGTCCTCACTTCTTCGCAACTTTTTGGCAACCCATGAACGTGTTATAAAGGTGGCTCCAGCATCACGAGCTTCCCGAAATGTTATTGCTCGTATGCGATCTATCACACGTTGCCTCTCCGAATCACCAATTAATTAAAAGCCATTATATTATCACTTTATCAGTTAGAGTTAATACCTGCACTAAATAAAGAATTTTATATATTTTTATAATCACTAAAAACTATTTCGATATAAGTAAACATGTAAGCTGCAAATGGGGGGGGCTAAGGTTTTTTGGAACCCCTTAGATTAAACGCTAGGCGCTAGGACCTAATTTTCAGCGCCAGATTGAAAAGTGAAGCGCTAGATCTAGCGCTAAATGCGCTAAATTGGCAACAGTGCAGGCTCAGTCCTAGCCGAGGACAATAATGAGAGGTTGTGCATTCTTAAACCTTTTTGAGTTGAATTTCGGAGAGAGACGAAAGAAATAGCATCAGTTTGAATACTGCTATAGTGGCAGTTATAGCCCATAGCCATATTAATGGCTTTAAAAAGCCTGTCTACATAACACTAAGATTCTATGGTCTGCAATTTATCTGTAAAATTGCCTCTGTGTAGAGTGTAGACACGGTATTATGAAGAAATTTAGTCAATCTCATCAATGCATTTCTTAATTTGAAGCTTATACATTAAGTGTCTTCTTTATTACCAATGGTTGAATAGTTGAGTTCTGACGACAAACCAAAAACTGGAATAGAATTTTATTTTTGGAATGGTGTCGACACAAAATTTCGGTGAAAAATTACGCCTAGAAAGAGTTTCTTAAAAATGGCTATCAGTAATGACTGTTTATGATTTTTATTACTTTCACTCAAAAGAATGAAATATGCAAACAGAAACAATATTATCAACTAGTAAATTTTGCACTTTTTAGAAATTTTAAGAATTGGGCAAACTTTTTCCAAAACTACTAACGAAAACACGCAAATAAAGGTTCAGGTATATGTAGAGCCACGTTAGATTAGTAAAATTAGAGTGGGTTAAGCAACGTCTGGTTACGTTAGGGCTGGTTAGGTTAAGCTAGATCAGAAATAGTTAGCTTATGTTAGTTCTGTTAATGTTTCGCGTCTTTTGTTTAGGCAGGTCGAATTATTTGCGTCAAAAACTTTAGAATTCGAAAAGAATGTGCGCATTTTGTTAGTCAAAAGTTAGCCTTGTCAAAGGCTTGAGCACCGTAAAAAAAAAAACGTGTTTTTCTTTTCTTTAACATTTATATAATGTTCGCTAAATTTATAAAAACTTCGTATATACTGCAAACAACTTCACAAAATCAGAATTTCATTTAATGTTTACTAAAGGAATATATTATTTTATATTAATTAATTCCCTTTGGGAAGGTAAATAGCACGATAAAGGTTGGTTTCTTCATCTATGAAATATATCCAATTTAAGAAGAAAAAGAAGGAAAAAAATAATATATATATATATATATATATATATATATATATATATATATATATGTTAAACCAATAGCAGTTTGAGAATTCAATGATTCTTTTATTATTGGGAAAGTTTATTTTACATTACAATACAGCTCCCAAACCACTCGCTTTCCGCCTATTTCTGCCGGTTTATGTTTGCCCATTTTGTGCTGCTCCACAACGCTTCTCTTTCGCGTATTTGGGGAATAATACCTAGTGCTATTATATATATATATACACATATATATATATATATAATATATATATATATATATATATGTGTGTGTGTGTGTGTGTGTGTGTGTGTGTGTAGATGGATTGCCTATTAATCTTTACCTGTAGGTCTATACAGTATACACATCAGGCATGGGGTAATTGTAATTTGTAATTGATTGTAATTAATTACATTCTTATATGTAATTGCTAAGTAAATGTAACCGACTACCTAAAATGTAATTGTAATTACATTGGGAAACCAAGGTAATTAATACAATTACAGTCACTTACTTTCAATTACACTGCTTTTTAAACTACTTGTTCACCATGTCTGAGGGAGCTTTCTTTTGAAATAAAATGTTATTCTTTTTATTTAAAATAAATTGTTCCATTTATTTCAAATGTTCCTTACTAAAGTGCCAGTTTTTTGCCCTTATTATTTTGGTGAAATAAATGCCAGTTCTTTTGTCGTATGTTAGTATTTTTTGAGTGCCTTATCTTTGGTTTCATTAGGTCATATCACATAAATATGTTCACTGTCCAATTGTCCATAGCAAGAACTGCTTGATGAAAAATACAGTTCCGAGCAATGTTAAAAAAAGAGTACATTTTACTGACCTAATATTATCTAGTTTTCTTTCAAGATGACCAAAACTGAAAATGGAATTGAAATACCTACAGTAGGTAGAAAAGCATGACATAAATTAAATAGCGTGTATTTACGAAAAAATGCAATTCTATGTAAATGTAATTTACTACTTTACGAAGTAATTGTAATTAAGTATTTCACAATCTACAGTAATTGTAATTGAAAACATGTTAAGTAATTGTAATTAATTACATTGACCAAGTAATTGTCCCATGCCTGATACATATCCCCGTAATTCTTTGCAATGTTGTTCCATAGTTAGGTCCCCGCTGAGATCGCCAACATGTAAAACCCAAGCTAACGTCATTCTTTCGCAGTGATATTTAGTCGACAAGTTATTTTGGGTTACAATAAGTCAGGTTAGGTTAAGTTAGTGTTTATAGTGTGTAGTAGTGACCTAGGGATGGAAAATAACCGAAAAGTTTAAAACCGGTTTTTACCGTCGCTATATTCTTAAAGCCGGTTTTTACCGGTTTTCACCGATGGGATTCTGTATGCTTTTTAGGGAGGTAAATGATGAAAATATTAAACAGAAATAAGGTTTTAATTGATTCAATCAAGTATGTGTAACATTTGAATTAAAAAGTTTATTATCGAACTTGATTTTTGAAATAACACGTGAGAAAACAACGAGTATTAAGTGTCTGATCTGACATTCTTGATCGAATCTTTGTGACGAATAAACCAGCAGCTGAAAACGCACTCTCGGACTCTACGCTGCGCTGGTGGCTTTTATTGTAAGCAACGCCTCGTAAGGGGTTCCAAAAAACCTTAGACCCCCCCATTTGCAGCTTACATGTTTACTTATATCGAAATAGTTTTTAGTGATTATAAAAATATATAAAAATCTTTATTTATTGCAGGTATTAAAATTACTCTAGCTGATAAAGCGATAATATAATGGCTTCTCAATTAATTGGTGATTCGGAGTGGCAACGTGTGATAGATCGCATACGAGCAATAACATTTCGGGAAGCTCGTGATGCTGGAGCCACCTTTATAACACGTTCATGGGTTGCCAAAACGTTGCGAAGAAGTGAGGACTTCGTCAAAAGAAATTGGAATAAAACTTTGGATGAATGTGAAATGGATACAACCAAATCTGGGCCCAAATTTGCCACTCTCTCAGGAAACAAAGGACATCATTGAGCGCGGTACGCGTAAGCGGAAAAACAACTGTGCTAAACTCTCTAGAGAGATCGAAGTGTTGAGAGGAAAGATCGTTAGTGGTGAGATCATTCGACTGTACCGTCATAAGCAAGTTTAAAGCCTTGGCATGAACTTCCAAAGCCAAGAAAAACTCAACTTAACATCGATGACAGAATGTGGTTTGCCCATTATCTTGAAGATTGGGATGTGGATGATTTCATGCATTTAGCTGTCTCCGATGAATTTTTTGTTTACGTAACACGTCGGCCTAACTACCAAAATGATCGAGTGTGGGCCACAACACCAGATGAAATCGATGACAATGAACATTATCGCGAATTATTGAAAAGTCCAGACTGTGTTGGTGTGTTTGTTTTGTTCACTGCAAAGAAGCTCATGTGGCTGCTGAAGCCAAATGGTCAGAGCTGGGATGGACAGTATTTTCATGATATTATTCTATCCCAGCATGTCATTCCTTTTCTTAGAAACCCAAATAATGTTATGGATGTCGATCAGGTCACTATACTGCACAATAAGGACCCCTGCTTTAAGGCATTAGCCACTCAACAGTTGTTGCGGAACCATGAGATCGATTTCTTTGGAAATGAAGAATGGCCAGGAAATTCTCCTGACCTGAATGTCTGTGAACACATTGGATCAGTTATAAAGGACAAGGTTGAATGTCTCTTGTTTCAAGAACCTGCAGCAAATCGATTTTCGAAGGATGCAATGACGCAACACATTGAAACTGTTTTAGAAAATTTGCGTAACGATCAAGATCTATTCACGTCACTTTTGGCAAGCTACCTAAAGTGAATTCAGGCTGTCTTGGAAGCCAATGGCGGGAACACCAAGTTTTAATTGTTTCTCATTAAATGCAGGATTAAATTCTCTTTTGTAAGGTATGTTTAGTTTTACTGTACCTCTAATGGTTTAGACCATGGGCGGGGGGGCTAAGGTTTACTGGAGCCCCGTACATTCGATCCAAATTTTCGCTTCTATTATAGTAGCTTCAAAATATTTGAATTCATTGTTTACGTCAAAGGTCTCAGAAGAATCTTTCTTGGGTTTCATTTTCAGTTTGTTCATCTCACACATGTACTCGTTCATAAGTTGATCGTCATCATTTACTTCACGACCTGAGCTGTATTGTGAATCTTCGAGTTTCGAAGCAATTTATTGTACTTGGTCGTCTGTTTCTGAAATCTGGCAAGCTTCTGGAAAAAGCCTCTTAAATGTATGATCCGCATACTTCTTAAGTGCTTGTCTTGAAGGAAAGAGGAACGGTGCTGATGATTCATTTTTCAAGACCTCGGGATTGTGGAGAAAACTCAGCAAGGCGACAGCTTCTTTTTGTCTTCTCGATGAGTAGCGATCAATGAGACACTGACGTAGCTCAAAAGCTAAAGGATTGTTTTTGCTTTCAAATTTATCCAAAATGAACTTCATGGAAGATTCAGCTTTGAGCAAATTTGCATCTTCGGAACAGAGTCCCTACAAAACAATTTCCAGTGGACGAAGCGTGTCAAAGAGGCTCTTTAGAGTATTCCATTCTTCATCTGAAATCGTCTCAGTTGAGCGTATCACTCTGAGGGCCTTTGGAATGCAATTTTTGAGTTTAAAAAATCTTTCTATCATGGCCAAAAGACTGTTCCACCTCGTTCTACATTCAAGGATAAGCTTCATTTCCTTTCCATTAAATTCACCTTTGACAAAATCCTGCAATCTCTCATTTTTCAAAGGAGACTTTCGAAATATGCGGCAGATTTTTCTCACCTTATTTATTACTTTTAAGTAATCTTCTTCAAGTTTTGGAAGAACAATTACGTCATCTATGTCGGACTCAAAAATTGTATCAGTGCATAAAATTTCACACTCATCTTCGCTTAACCCTTTCATACCTGATTTTCATTTATTTTCATGCCACAAAAACCACTTATGTTATATCTCCAGAATGACTAAAATCTCATAAAATTTGATGGTCTCATTTGCGCCCATACAGCATGAAAGGGTTAACTTATGTGCAGAGTGTTCATCTTCTTCGATGGCTTCATCTTCGGGGGTAGGGTCACTTTCCCCTTCAACTGAATTTTCAGCAGTTTTTGAATACAAGATATCCGAAAAAGCGATATATATAGCATGTACAATGCATTGCTGGTGATCAGGTACTATTTCTCTTCCATATTTGACCATTACTGAGGCACCGTCGGTGGTGCAACCCACGATATGCTTATCTAGGTCCAAGCCAAAGTCTTCCAATCTTTTCCTAACGATTGCAATAGTTTTGGTGCTATCGAGAGAACCATTTATTTTCATAAGACCAAGAGACCAATGTTGATTTTCATCATGAACATTAATATATCTTTGGTTTTGCAAAGATGTATACTCATCCATAGTTAATGAATAGCGGATTCCTTGTCTCACCTGATTCTTGAAGTAGTTGACCAATTCATGTTTTTTTTCTCATAAAAACTAAGCACCATTTTTCTGACACCATTATGGGAAGTTGGATGAAGCTTATCGTATTTTATCTTTCTTAGGCTTTCTTGAATGAATTCACTTTTAGCATTTGATTGGAAACTCAGTCCATCTACACACGCACGTTTCGAAATTTCCTCTTTTATGGACTTTTTTTGCACAAACTCTTCCACTGTTCTTTGTTTCTTCAATGGCTGATTAATCTGGTCGATGTTTATGCCATGAATATTTTTCATGTGGGATGATAAACTTGAAGTAGACCCTCCACAACACTTTAAAACTTTGTGACATGTCATACACTCTGCTTCTTCTTTATTCTTACGAGTGAAATGATACCAAGCATTTGATTTCTTTGATATGATGGAGTATTAAATCTTAGAATCTTAATTGATCAATGTGCAATCATCCACATAACATTCAAGACTGAAGCATCAATTATTTACACTTATAAACAAACAAAAAACGATACGAAACGATGCAAAACGTAATTACTATGTTTTTAAACGTTTGGAAACGTTTGTTTCATAGAAAATGGACCAAAGTGATCGGAGACTTGCGCAAAAATGTGAAAACCTGTTCTTATCGTCGGTTTCGGTGATTAAAAATTTTCATCACCGGTTAAAAACCGGGTTCCATCTCTAGGTCACTGTGTACAGAAGGTTCCGTCGACCAAATGGGTATAAGTCTTGTACTTCATGCCATTAGTTATGAACAAATACAGTAATATATTGCCCAGTAATAACTACAGACCAATCGCAGTTGCCTACTGGTCCTATGAAATTCAACCTACCAACCTTAACCAGTTGACTCATACACTTCGGTACCAAAATAAATGTTTAATTTATTTTATTTATAAATATTCAGTTTAAACAATCCAAAGTATTTTCAATAGAAAAAATATTATATTTTCAATAATTAGTGCAAGTCGTCTATGAAAATTTACATCTGTCGTTATTCTCTCCTCCTGCCACACAACGTCAGCATCAGGGATGCCATTAAGAAAAAAGTAGGTTCATAACCTACTATATTTACCGCGTATATGTAGAACGTAATTATATTAAATTAATTTCACTATTAAAGACGTGAAATTAAATGATACACACCCACAGGGAAAAAATAAACTGATTCCAAGGCTTTTCGTATATTGCTACACAAAGAATAGCAATATACGAACACTGCATATTGAATATGTCAATCATCTTATATATATATATACACACACACACAGAATATAAGTTCAAATGATAATTCTTCTGCACTTCTTCATATCATAAATTAATTTTTATCGCATTTAATTTTTAATCTTTATTTTAATTTATGTATTCCTTATAAGGTAATCTTCACATTGATGATGGATGGAACTTGATCCTGAAACGTTTGTAAATTTAATAAAGTAGAAGATGAAGCTTTTTACTTCAATCCTGATCTTCATGTTCATACCGTGTGACCACAAAATTGTCCCTGTTTTTAATCGCTTATTACTCAGTCATTATTGCAGCTTCACAAATGAAATAAAAAGCATTCGAAAGAGAACATTTTAAAGTTTTAATTTATTCTACATGTGTTCAAAGTGACGTCCCTGGACATTCTTACATTTCACACAACGGGAAAGGAAGTTATTTATTACATTTTCCAAAACGCTGCATTCAATGGACTGTACAGTAGCACCTCGCAATAACGGCGGGTTAGGGACCGGACCCCCGCCGTTAAGCGAATATCGCCGTTAAGCGAATTACGGCCTTTTTTCCTCGTGAATGCATATAGCGACAAAGTGACATATTACTACTATTATATATTAAGTGCGCAATAGCGCTAGACCTATAAAACAATGATACGAAGGCAAAATAAATACATTGCTGACCTTAAAATAGATATTTCTTTACTTATAGTGACAGACAAATATAAATTTAAAAATAAATATATTTATTGCATGGATGATGAAGGAGATGGCACATTTTCATCATCTGACTCTTCAACGAATCTTATTCGTTTTGGAGATGGTGACTTTGATGAAGAAGGTGTTTCAATTGAAGTTGATGGCAGGCTTTCTGTTTCTGTGGAAGGTTGCGACGGTACTTTCTTTCAGTATGATAGCAAAGAACTCTGTCTCATCGAGTGCCATCTCTTCTCTCTTAAAATTTCTTTATAACAAGCAATACCATTTGCAAGGATAGCATTAACTTTAGACGATCTTTCGAAATTAGGGTCTATTCTTTCAAAGGCTGCAATCCCATTTTCGATAGACTTAATGGCATCTTCCAATTCCACAATCGTCATATCTCTTGGAATAGCTGGACTGCCATCAGGATGGCACTCCTCTTCACGTTGCAGTCTTCTCTGCTTTTCAATCAGAAGAAGATCCTTGTCTGTTAGGGGCTCGTCATGTGACTGAAGCAATTCTATGACATCGTCAGGTTCAACTTCCAATTCCAATTCCCTAGCCATCTGAACAACACTTGCAGTCACTTCCTCCACTGGATTGTCAAAGCCTTCGAAGTCATCCATAAGTGAAGGAATGAGCTTCCTCCAAACACCTCGCAGTTTTTTTTTTAACTTCAGCCCATGCATCTCGAATGATTTTGATGCCTGTAAACAGACTGACGCTCTGAAAAGAAAATGGTGCTTGGCGTACTTCTCGGACTCAGCTGTTGAGCGCGTGTTGCCGAAAACCCGCCAAAACAGCGAGTGCACATATGGAACATGAATATAATTTAAAAGCGCCGTTATAGCGAAACGCCGTTAAGCGAGGTGCCGTTATTGCGAGGTGCTACTGTACAGTGTACACTCTCTACCACCGCTTGCTTTAATTCTTCGATAGAGGATGGCTCTTGCCTGAATACTTTGTCCTTGACAAATCCCCAGAGGAAAAAGTCCATAGGTGATAGATCGGGAGATCTTGCGGGCCAGGGAAACTGCGAGCGATGAGAAATGAATCTTTGTTCAAAAAATCTTGTTAAACATTCCAGTGATTGCCTAGTTGTGTGGGCTGTTGCTCCGTCTTGCTGAAACCACTTGTTACTGCAGTTTTCTTGTTCAAAAACAGTGTTCAGCATTTCTACATATCTTTCTGAAGTTACTGAAAGCGGTCTCCTTGTCTCTGGGTCCTCAAAAAAGTAAGGACCATAAACCTTGCTGCTACTCAAACCACACCAGACAGTAACTTTTGGTGAATGCAGAGGTTTCTCCAAGTGTACATTTGGCTTGTTTTGTGACCAACACCGGTAATTCTGTCTGTTGATGAACCCATTGAGATAGATGTGGCATTCATCACTGAATATTATGTCACTTAATCTTATCTGGTTTTGTTCAATTATTGTTTCAATGCGTTCACAAAACATCAAACGACGCTGGTAGTCTTGTTCGCTAAGCTGTTGCAAACACATAATTTTGAATGACTTCATTCTCAAATCCAACGTGATTATTTTCCGAATGCTCTCCCGTTTGATTCCTGTCACAGCTGACAGTCGTCTCACAGATTTCTTGTTGTCCGTTTCAAGCTGATTTGCGACTGAATCAATGTTTTCAGCGGTTCGCACACCTTTGCTGCGCCCAGAGTTGCCTTTATGCATGTTCTTGATTGAGCCGTGATGTTTCCATTTTGCGAAAATCCTGCGAATCGTTTTAGGATCTATGGTCCTTTGCTGACCGTATTGTCGTCTGAAAGACCGTTGGGTGGCAACTACCGAGCCATGTTTGATCATCTCTTCTGCGATGAAAACACGTTGCATGTCCGACAAATAACCCATGATTGTGGTGGATAAAACTGTCATTTTTTTATAAGTACTGATTTCGTATCCAGGATATCGAAAAAATTAAATAAAACTTTAAAATGTTCTCTTTCGAATGCTTTTTATTTCATTTGTGAAGCTGCAATAATGACTGAGTAATAAGCGATTAAAAACAGGGACAATTTTTGTGGTCACACGGTATATAGGGTGTCCCCAAAAAAACCATATACTCTTTATAGCATCATATATTTTATAATTTAAAAAACCCAAACAATATATTGTTATAGCAATTGCCAATAAAAGGTAAATTAGTAATCTAAGTGATCAAAATGTTATAGCGAGTTGTTTGCATATAAAATTGAATTAACTACGCCAAGTGCTCAAAATGTTCTCCGGCGGCATGAATGCACTTTTGAATGCGTCGACTAAGCCTGGCCTTGTTTTATCAAAGGCCTTGTAATGGCGAAGCCTATGGACCGAACGTAGTCTAGTCACTCACTAGCTTGCTTCGGACTTAGCCTACGCACTCATTCCACGATACAAACTCTACAGCATTCAATTTTATTCAGTTCAGCAAAAGAACCCATGTTGCGTAAACGTTTGACAGTGGAGCAACGAAAAAGTGTTCTGAAATGGTATTGGAAATTTGAGAATGTGTCCGAAGTCCAGCGGCAATGGATCCGGGAATTTGGTACAAAGCCACCGACACGTCTCTCCATTACAAGCATCCGTGACAAGTTTGAGGCAGACGGATCTGCTCAAGATATTTACAAGCGAAGATCTGGACGACGCAAATCAAGTGCGAGTGATGAAAACTCCGTTTTAGTGTTGCAAAAATTTAATCGATCACCACAGAAATCAGTTAGGCAATGCGCCCGTGAGACAGGAATCAGCAAATCAGGTGTTCACCGGATTTTAAAGTCGGCAAAATGGAAAAGCTACATTCCAAGTCTGTTACATGCCATGACTGAAGATGACCCTGATCGCAGACTCGAATTTTGTGAATGGCTTCAGTCAATGGAAGCGGAAGACGTACAGTTTGCCAACAAAATCGTGTGGTCTGATGAAGCTACCTTCAAGCTGAATGGCACAGCAAATCGACACAACTGCAGGTACTGGTCACTTGATAATCCACACGTTTATGTGGATAAACATGTTAATTTACCAGGATTAACAGCATGGTGTGGTTTATCATCCAGGGGTTTGGTTGGACCATTTTTCTTTAATGGGACAGTTACCGGTGCCGCATATCTCGACATGCTGCGGACAGAAATTATACCTGCAGTTCGGAAGTTGTTTGGAAACGACGACTTTTACTTTCAACAAGATGGAGCCCCCCCTCATTATCATTGTGATGTCAGAAGGTACCTCGATGAAACGTTGCCTAACCGTTGGATAGGACGAAGAGGAAGCGTTGAGTATCCTCCACGTTCACCGGACTTGACTCCACTTGATTTTTACTTGTGGGGCTACCTGAAGGATGCAGTTTATGGTACAAGACCTGCAACACTCGAACACCTTAAGGATGCAATTAGGGAAAAGTGCGGGACCATCACAGCATCCACATTAGTCCATGTCTGCGAATCAGTTAGTCGACGCATTCAAAAGTGCATTCATGCCGCCGGAGAACATTTTGAGCACTTGGCGTAGTTAATTAAATTTTATATGCAAACAACTCGCTATAACATTTTGATCACTTAGATTACTAATTTACCTTTCATTGGCAATTGCTATAACAATATATTGTTTTTTTTTTTAAATTATAAAATATATGATGCTATTATATAAAGAGTATATAGTTTTTTTTGGGGACACCCTGTATATACTGTATATATATATATATATATATATATACATATAATATATATATATATATATATTATATATATATATATATACCCCTGGGGATAGGGAATTTAAAGAATTCTTCCCACGTGGTCGCAGCGTGTCGTAAAAAGCGACTAAAAATAAGGGACGGGTGCAAGGGGCTGGAAACCCCTCCCACCTGTATGCGACTTTCCACGAACAGGAACGATCAGAGAAGGGGCATAGCGGGGACTTTCCCGCGACTGCTCAGGCTAGGGTGTCTGAATGTGCGTGGATGTGATGAGGATGATAATAAGGGAGAGATTGGTGCTCTGTTTCGTGAGAAAGGCCTGGAGGTTCTGGCCTTGAGTGAAACAAAGCTGAAGGGTAAGGGGTGTGGAGTGGTTTGGAGATGTTCGGGGGGTAAAATCCAGGGTTGGGGAGAGAGCGAGAGCGAGAGCAAGGGAGGGGGTTGCGCTTCTGATACGTGATGGGCTATGGGAATGTGTGAAAGAGTGTAAAGAAGTGAGTTCAAGGCTGATGTGGGTTCGAATGAAAGTGGGCCAAGAGAGGTGGGTGACTGTTAGTGCGTATGAACCGGGGAGTGAGAAGAGTGAACAGATACGGAATGCGTTCTGGGACGAACTGGGTAAGTGTTTGGGTAGCTTTGATGCAAGGGACCGAGTTGTCGTGCTAGGGGAACATTAGACATTCTGCCTTTCCTATTTTCCAGCGTTGGCTGGATGGTAATTGGGTTTAGTTTGAGGTTTGGCACCAGTTTTTCGATAATTTTCCATATGTACACTGCGTTCGCACGTATTAAGCAGATTACATTTTCTCCAATGTTTTCAAAAGATTTTCCCCGATTTTAATGAAATTTGTAGCAAATGATCACTATATATAGCAGCATTGATGGTATTCATTTCAATAAAATATTTTGATAATTAAAATAATTATCTCATTTTATTGAAAAATATGTAAAATATTGTGTTCCGAATTATTAAACAAGTATTCTATTTACGGATTTAAATGGTGAAAATGGGTAAGAAGAAGGATTTAACAGTAACAGAAAAGAAAAAGAGTCAAGTTACTCGCTGAAAATCTAAAATCTATTGAAATTGCGAAGCAGTTTGGCAGAGCTTATCGAACTGTAAACAAGTTTGTAGCGGAGGTACCAAACTGAGGCAGCGAAGTGATAAAGGAGCTATAAGAAAAGTGACAAGGCGGCAGATATCTGTAATCAAGCGCAAACTGCAAAGCATCCATTGTCCTCAAGTAAAGAGGTTTTTGAGCAGGCTGGCATACATAATGTACCAAGAACATCTCGATGTGGAATCCTCCAAACAATTTGCGAGACGTGTAAACCTACGATTCAGTCACCATTAACACCCAGGTGCAAGAAGCAGCGTGTTGAATGGGCGCGTCAGTACGTGAAAACAGATTTTAATACTGTATTGTTAACCGATGAATGAAGAGCAACCCTTGAGGGATCTGATGGTCGGTCAAGAAGATGGATTGCTAAGGGTCAATCTCTACCATGGAATGAGGTTTTCTTTTAGAAAGTTTGTGTAAGACTGGGCATTCATTTTTACACCATCAGGCACTCTGTAGGACAGCTACTTCATTGCCTATCAATCCTGCCCAAAACATGACACTACCTCCACCTTGTTGGCGTCTTAATCTCGATGGTAGAAATTGACTCTCAGCAATCCATCTTCTTGACCAAACATCAAGTCCCTCAAGGGTTGCTTTTCATTCATCGGTGAACAAGACAGTATTAAAATCCGTTTTCACGTACTGACGCGCCCATTCAACACGCTGCTTCTTGTACCTGGGTGTTAATGGTGACTGAATCGTAGGTTTACACGTCTTGCAAATTGTTTGGAGGATTCCACATCGAGATGTTCTTGGTACATTATGTATGCCAGCCTGCTCAAAAACCTCTTTACTCGAGGACAATGGATGCTTTGCAATTTGCGCTTGATTACAGATATCTGCCGCCTTGTCACTTTTCTTATAGCTCCTTCATCACTTCGCTGCCTCAGTTTGATATCCTCCGCTACAAACTTGTTTACAGTTCGATAAGCTCTGCCAAACTGCTTCGCAATTTCAATAGATTTTATATTTTCAGCGAGTAACTTGACTATTTTTCTTTTCTCAATTAATGTTAAATCCTTCCTCTTACCCATTTTCACCATTTAAATCCGTAAATAGAATACTTGCTTAATAATTCGGAACACAATATTTTACATATTTTTCAATAAAATGAGATAATTATTTTAATTATCAAAATATTTTATTGAAATGAATACCATCAATGCTGCTATATATAGTGATTATTTGCTACAAATTTCATTGAAATTGGGGAAAAACTTTTGAAAACTGGAGAAAATGTAGTCTGCTTAATACGTGCGAACGCAGTGTAGATTATGGTATACCTCTCTTCTTCTTCTTCTTTCCAGGGCGTACAAATTTAGTTTGCGTAGTCTTTCCCAGTAGTTGAGTTCTTTGCAGCCATCAATCTTGGCTGTGAAATATGTCTGCGTTTCTTCTAGTTTATTAATTTCTTCCTTTTTATATGGGGACGGTCAAAACTGAGCAGTATTCAAGTTTTGGTATGATCAGTGTTCTCAGCAGGGGAATCATTACTGTCTTGTCCCTCATTTTTAACGTTCTTAGTACCTGTCCCGCGACTCTTTTTGCTTTGTTCATTGCTATCTGATTTTGTGTTTCGAATTTGGCATCATCGGTCATTATTACCTCCAAGTCGACCGCTTTCGTATTTCTCTGAATATATATATATATATATTAGGGTGATGCAAAATAACTTATCATTTCAAAAACTTGAAGACACCCTCTAATTTTATTTAATTTAGTGTAAAAACTGAACATGCAAAATTTCAGCACAATTGAAGACATTTTAGAGGTTGCTACCATCCATTGAACATTTTGTATTGTTATTTTTCAGTTTGTGTTTATTGTACATTTATTTATTTTGCAGATTTCATCAAAAATGGTAGTCAGCAACATATAGCAGTCATAACAGACTCTGAACCTCTTTCCGTAAACCTTCTCATCCCTTTCATTGCTATAGACGCCGTGGCCGAACATTCTAGAATCATTTCTTTGCTGTGACGTCACTGTGGCGGCCGCGTCAGTGTAAGTGCGGCGTCACTGACTCAGTATCTTTGCTGCCTTCGCTGAGAGTGGTTGTATAGCAGTTGCTGAGTTGCACTCATGGAGCGGCATACGCGTCACAAAACAATTGTTTGGCTCATAGGACATCCTATAGAGTCCTTCAAAGAAACCCAGCTTCCATCTAAAAGGGAAACATTAGCATTGTTTATGAACTACAAGATCAATAAAAAGCAACAGGTGAAAACAGCGGCTTTGTTGACTGCTAGAGATGTTATGGATGT
Source organism: Bathynomus jamesi (assembly GCA_023014485.1). NCBI lineage: Eukaryota > Metazoa > Arthropoda > Malacostraca > Isopoda > Cirolanidae > Bathynomus > Bathynomus jamesi. The sequence goes on along the minus strand of JAJOZX010007010.1, from coordinate 21,331 downwards.
GTGGGAAAAGGCACGCATCCCAACAGTGTTGAAATGTCATGTCGTGGAGAGAGTAAAGAAACTTTTCAACGAGTGGGAGAAACTAAAGAAGAACAGAAATAATAAGAAGAAGCAATCACCTGCACTACTTCAAAAACAAGAGAGCTGGCAAAATGACTTGCAAGATCTGTTTGACATTGCACATGCAAGTGCTCTTGACATGATAAAGATAGATGAAGATCGTGAGTTTTTGATGCTGCAACGACAAAAAGGAAGAAAAGGCAAATGTCTGGAGTGGATAAAGTTTTTTCACAAATGGAAGAGATTGCTAGAGAAAAGGAAACATTGCTTGAAAAGAAAAAAAGAGGGAAAAGCCGTTTTCGAAGCAGCAGTGCTCTCAAGTTCAAGTCCTTCAAGTTTGAATGAAGATAGTTCAAAATCAGAAGAAGAATTTGTTGCTGACCCTCAGCAGCCATCAACTTCGAGACAAAGTAGATCAAAGTCTAAGAGTGCAAAGCTTATGGATTCTTCAATGCTTGTATCTCTTGATGCTGCAAAAGTAAGTGATAGAGCTGCTTCGGAAATCTTGATCCCAACAATCAATGCTCTTGGGCAAAACCCTGAAGAATACAGTGTTAGCTATTCATCGATACGGAGAGCAAGACAAAGGAACCGCAAGACAATGGCAGAAAATTTGAAGCAGGATTTCGAAACAAATTGCCCTCTCCAAATACATTGGGACGGCAAACTACTGGAAGATATTACTGGTCATGAAATGTTGATCGACTGCCAGTTCTAATTTCCGGCCAAGGAGTTGATCAGCTTCTTGGTATTCCCAAACTTGCCAGAGGAACTGGTCAAAACATTGCAGATGCTGTCCATCAGTTAGTATTGGAGTGGAATATATCTGACCAAGTGAAGGGCATGTGTTTTGACACCACTGCCTCCAACACAGGTTCTAAGAGTGGTGCTTGTATGTTACTAGAGCAAAGATTGGATAAAGATATGCTGTGGCTGGCTTGCCGACATCATATTTTCGAAATAGTGTTAGAAGCTGCAGTTTCTGTCTCTTGCCATCTTCTAGTGGCCCTGACATACAACTGTTTAAGAGATTCAAAGCAAAGTGGGTGGAAATTGACAAGAACAATTACCAAACAGCAACAGATGACCCTAACATTGCAGAGAAAATCTCAGATGCTGAAGAACTCATTCAATTTGCTCAAGCTCAGCTTGATGAACAGCAGCCTCGTGATGACTACAAGGAATTGCTCGAGCTAACGCTCATTTTCATCGGTAGTGCCCCCAAGTCAGGAATCAGCTTTAAAGCACCCGGAGCTTATCACAGAGCACGATGGATGGGCAAGCTAATTTACTGCATTAAAATTTGGATGTTTAAATCTCAGTTTAAACTAACTGAGAGAGAGGAAAAAGGACTGAGAGATGTTTGCTGCTTTTCAGCTGCGATATACATCAGATCGTGGTACCTGGCACCCATACCCTCATGCGCCCCCGTTCAGATTTGCATTTTGTGCAAAGTCTGCAGCTCTACAAGCAAAAGGATGACAAAATTGCAAGTGCTGCACTCAATAAGTTTTTGAGACATTTGTGGTACCTCTCTGAGGAGCTTGTGGCGCTTGCATTTTTTGATTCAGCTGTTTCGCATGAGACAAAAAACAAAATGAAGCATGCTCTGCAGAAACCAGTTGACTCAAAACCGAGCAAACGAGCATCAATAAATCCTGAATCAGCTGGGCAGAAACAACTGCAGGATTTCGTTACTGCGAACACAAAAAGATTCTTTGAAATCCTAGAGGTGCCTTGCACTTTTCTTGAAAAAGATGCTGAAGAATGGAATGATGATGAAAGTTATGCGAATGCAAGAGATATCGCATATGGACTCAAAGTGGTAAACGACATTGCGGAAAGAGGTGTACGACTGATGGAGGAATACAACAAACTGATAACCAATGAAGAGCAGAAACAATACCTTCTTCAAATTGTTAAAAGTTACAGGTCGTCACTCTCAAACAAAAACAAGAAAACATTACTCTTGCTTCACAAAAACGAAAATAAACATACATAAGTGGTTATGATATGCCTACTGGGGAAACTTCCACATAAAAAAAAGTTAACGCGCTATACGCTGTACCTCAGAGGGTGGTGCGGAAATCAGCGTGCCTATTATTTACTATTTTATGAGCTCACTACGTACTATAGTCTAGAATGTCATCGTTTTTTTTCAAACTAGGTTAACTAGGTACATATCAAACCGGCTCCGGCGAAAATATCAACAAAACAATATTTTTGAGCACAAACTGATATACATTTATTTTTAAAGCTTGGTAGCAACCTCTAATTTTCTCTTTTTCAACCCAAATTTCGCATACAATGCTTTCTTAGGAATATGAATAAAATAGGAGGGTGTCTCCCTGAAAATTGAAAACAAAAAATTTTACCCCTTTTTTGCATCACCCTAATATATATATATATATATATATATATATATATATATATATATATATATATATATATATATATATATATATATATACTGTATATATATATATATATATATATATATATATAATATATACACACACACACACACAATGATTCTAGAATACATAAATCAGAAGGGTCACTTACAGAAGTTAAAACTTAAAAATTGTCCATATTAAAGGTACTGCCACACTGTGACACATGATCACGTACAGGAGACGGGTCGAGTCTATACGAGGGTTGGCTTGTACGAGCGAACCATCTAATATGCTCTGTAAAAGGCGAGTGAAGCGTACGCTTGGTTGAGCCCACGTATGACGCGTGGTTACACGCGCAACTAAACAAGTAAATAATGGACGATCGTATGCCCTTAGTTGGTCTTTAAATCGGAACAGTGACCCGACCGTAGACGGATTACTTAGGACTATCCGGAAAGAAATCTAAGGATAAAACACCGTTAGTATTTTTCTCAGTTCCTTTTTGAGCTTCTCAGACTGAGGGTCGAAATAAAGAAGAGTAAACTAGAAATTTTTTTTAGGAACTGTATAAGAGGCGGCCGGTGAACTATATTTCTTGGAAAGGAACTGATTATTATGTTTCTCAGTACGTGACTTTGGGAAGCAGTTATTAATTAAAAAAAGTTCTTAAAAAATTTGAATTCCCGATGAAGGGAGTCGAAAGAAGAAGACACTCTCTTCATAAAAGAGTCTGATTAGCATTAATTTTAAACTTAAATTCACAAAAACTAAAGTAGTTTGTACCTAAACCTGAAAAAGTAGGTTTGAGAAAAACCGAAGCAGAAAAGTGAGAAACCTTCCTTTCTACCTTAACATCCAGAAAGGGTAGAAAATGAATATTTTTATTACGGTCTTGGTCTTAATGTTCATGTTGAAATTGAAATTGAAATTTTCATCTATCCATTCAGTTGTTGCCTATATATATATATATATATATATATATATATATATAAGCAAAGAACCACATGGAAAAGGAAAAGGAAACACGAAGTCCGAGCGCTTTCGTGATATATTTACACCTTCATCTCTTGTCCCTGAAGATGTGAATATATCACGAAAGCGCTCGGACTTCGTGTTTCCTTTTCCCTGTGGTTCTTTGTGTTGCTTTGTGATTTCTTTGCATATATATTATATATATATATATATACATGGTAAAGTTGCCAATGGTCGACCATGTGACGCATTTGAGTTAAAAACTCCCCACAAAATACTGTTACAGTTTTTTTAAGTCAAATGCGCGACATTAGGACCAATGCGCGACCACTGGCAATTTTACCCTATATATGGAGTCAAACGTTTTGCCACCAAAATAGGATAGTGAAAGTTTTTCTTTTTAATCAATTGTTTGTGCACATAATCCTCGCTCCCATTAATACAAGCCCATTTCATCCATAATTGTACTGTGGAAGCCCTTCTTAATCCCAATTCATAAGCGCTGCATTTTTGTCAATCATCGAACGGACGGACAGAGACTTAATTAACAGAATTATCAAATTTGGTTCATCGCGGGGATTCTCTGGGGTTTCGGTGCCAAATGAAAATCGGATGAAGCGGCGTTGCGTGGAACTTTTTGAAAGGAAAAAATATTTTCACCAACGAACCAAAATCTCGAGAAATCGAAAAAAAATTTTCGAATGTAAATACTTTCAACGAAAATGGTTGAATTGCGCAATTACGAAGACTACAAAACGTAAAATGATTTAACCTAACCAAACTTAACTTAACCACATACAGTAACCTTCATTTACGAAACCATTCTTAGGAGTTTTACAGACAATAAGATTATAAGGAAATCTTTATCGACACCACTTCCAAAAGAATAAAATATATCTATTCTAGTATTTGTTCTGTCGTTTAAAGTCCTTTAAAGTGTAATTTTCTCGTGAAGAAACTTCTTATGCCACGGCCAATGAGGTGTTAATTCGAATTCATTCACGCTTTGCAGGTTGTCTCTTGTGTTAACGGAAGAAAAACTTGTATTTAAGGTGTTTTCTTTTAGTGACATGCGTAATGTTGGCACATAATAGACGCCATTTATTGGTTTTTCCACTTCGAGATAATCTGTGGCGCCCTATTATTTTTGCCTCCCCCAAAAATTTACGCCATCATCCTTTCGACTCAATGGTTTGTTACTCAACTTTAGAAACTGTGAGAATGGGGATAGCTCCACTCTTTCCGTTACTGTTTCTGGATCACTACAATATAAAATGAGCTCTTGTTTCACCTAAGCCCTAGGGTAATGTGAGGATTACGCCTTAATTCGGGTAGATGAGTGAAATTACTGTTGTATACACTGTTGGCATCATGTCACACAAACTAAGGCAGTTCCCTGTTTAATTGATTCCATTTAGTTTGTACAATGTTCCAGAGCATCCCTACATTTGTTTCACCCTTCACCTTATTCTTTAATCAAATCTATCCCCTATCATCATCCGGCGACTGAGATGACCATGTTTCCCCGTAATTCCCCGTAAAGTTTAGTTTTGTAATCAGGATCTTTGCCTTTGCGAAACAAAGCTCTCACCAACAGGACTCCTTTTTGAAGGAAAGGAATTGTGAAGTTTTCTGATAAGAATTCCACCAATCTTCACTAAAGACCCTGTGTAGCCACCAGCAAAAGAACAACCAACATTTATGCTGGGATTGTCATGGTGAATAAAATTATCTCACTCTCCCCCATACTTTGTCTCGCTCAAATTCTTCTGTTAGAATTGAAAATTTCACTTTTAATTTCACGTGACTGAAGTATCCTTCTCCACTGTTCTCCTATCCAATCCTTACGGTCCAATGCCTAAATCATTCATTTCTGTCACTTTTCGCGTCTCAGGGGAGATTTCCGTGTACTGCTGTACCTCATCATTTCAACTTCACGTAGTCGTATCTTTAGCTTGTCTTTTGAGATCCAAAAACTTGATAAGCACTGAAGTCAGCAGCAAAATGAGTACTAACTAGGAAACGGTTGGCCACGAACTTCCTAACTATAAGTCTTCTGTCTCAGGCCTTCCACTTTTATTCTAAATTTCGTAATGTCATTTGGCTCCTTCTGATTGTGCAATGCGCCCCACTTCTCGAAACCTTGGTTTCTTTCGTCTTTCTCAGAGGAAACCCTTCTTTATGCATTACAATAAGAACACGAAGGGAAAGAGAAATGTCAGTAGTTGGAGCCGCGCACGATTGAATGGAAAGGAAAACGGTTAGTTAAGAGCTAAAGATCATATTTTTTGTAAGACAAAAATACCTAAAAAATGCAACCTAAACCGTTTAAGATTAAATGAATATAAAAAGAAGCGAAACCTTCAAGTTGTGTTGTCAATCAGACACTACTGAAATTCTTTCCCAGCCTCCAAGATTTCTCCATTCACCACAGTACTACATGCTAATTTTCTTTCCTTCTCAACAAAAGGAGCCTTACTTTTATTTACATCCACTTTCAATAATATATTTTTTCAACAAAACTTTTCACTGCTCTCCTTTATTCATTCTCTGATTCATCGAAAAGTACCACGTAATCAGTATACATTAGATACGATGACCGCCACTCATTTATTCTCTTTCAAATTTAGATTTACTCCTTTCTCTACCATCTACGTCCTACGAGCTCACTAAAATACTATTTAAACCTCTCCTGTATTTGCTCATCTTTTCCCTAGTACATTGTAATTTTTACTTCCACGCGCAATTCTTTTCTTTTATTGCCAGTGCCATTTAATCCAGGCACATCATACTTCCTAATCCATCAAGGCTCAGAGCTAACTTCCACTTTTTTAAACGAGTTATCCATTACAATCACAATTACATCACGCATTCCCCATGCTTGAAACCACATCACTAAGCGCAATTCAGAAATCATTCTTTTCTTCTATCATCACATATCGGCTGATATCGCGCATATTGCAGTCCCTGCTAGTTTCATTCCCTCACACTTAAACTAATCATACAGACAAGTCAGACATCTAGCATTAACACATTTATAATCCTTTACGTTCGTGCCACTCATTTTAAATTAGCAAAGCAATACCTCCCTTACCTCTTTCTCCTTCCATTACCGATTTAACACTTTTCATTACTTTCCATTCATATCATCAATGCCTTTGAGATTCATTTTGCAGAAACCAATTAAGCATAAAATGTCCAATCCACCAAATCTTAGCCACTTTCACTCTCTTTTGCATCGTAAAATAGATTCAGATTTCAGATGTTCTGATTAAATTCTCCTGCGTGTGTTTATTTAAATTACCATCAGACTTACGAGCTAAGGTTCAGTTTTACAGCTGATTACAATTCTGAACGTGTGTATACACGGGGTACCATACAAAACCACGTGATACCAAACCGAGAAGGTATCTTTGTAATGAATACCTCGTACCTAAAATCGGGATTCGTCGTGTGGTCAAAGAAAAACTTTTCTTTTCAGTTTGGACTTTATAATTAAGACTCGTGGAAATAAAATCTCTAAAACGACTTCGCTCCTCTAACTGTCATCTTACCTTCTGCTGGAGAAGGTTTTGCCTTCGTAGCTGCCTGCAGAAACATCGTCGAATGTGGTGTCGTCGTCACCTTGGTAGTCATCGTCGAGGATGGCGACAAATGACGCTTCCTTCTTGTACAAAATAGAGGCGTCATTTTTGCTGACGTTTTGCTCTGAAATATTTGAAAAGAGAACTCAATTTTAAGAACGAACTATATATATATATATAATATATATATATTATATATATATATATAATATTATATATATATAATTATATATATATATATACAGGGTGGGCGGAAAGTAGCTCCCTATTTTAGATTGGTAAAAAAATACGTATATTATCCATTTATTTCAGAAGAAATAATATGAAAAGGTAGGCATACATGGTAGGTTTTCTGTAAAATTCAATGTGGGCTCCAACTCTTTCCACCAGCTTCTGGAGCCGCCCAGGAATGGCGTCCACTGACTTTAGCAGGAACTCCGGCGGGATGGAGGACATGACTTCCCGAATTCGGTCCTCCAGTTCTTCCAATGTCCTCGGTTTGGTGCGGTAGACTTCTTCCTTTACCCACCCCCAAAGAAAGAAGTCGCACGGTGTCAAGTCGGGGCTCCTGGCTGGCCATTGATGTGGACCACGACGACCCATCCAACGCCCAGGGAAGTGGGCATCCAGCCACTCACGGACAACAAGAGCGAAGTGCGGAGGGGCGCCATCTTGCATAAATATCAGATCGTCGATGTTCTCCCATGTGCTGACAACCGGCCAGACCTCGTTTCGCAACATAGCAAGGTACCGCTCAGCATTCATGGTGTTGCGCAGAAGGAACGGGCCCACAACCTGATCTGAGGTCATACCACACCACACCGTTACACTGAACCGATTCTGCCGTTTTTCAGCGGTAACCGTGCGACTTCTTTCTTTGGGGGTGGGTAAAGGAAGAAGTCTACCGCACCAAACCGAGGACATTGGAAGAACTGGAGGACCGAATTCGGGAAGTCATGTCCTCCATCCCGCCGGAGTTCCTGCTAAAGTCAGTGGACGCCATTCCTGGGCGGCTCCAGAAGCTGGTGGAAAGAGTTGGAGCCCACATTGAATTTTACAGAAAACCTACCATGTATGCCTACCTTTTCATATTATTTCTTCTGAAATAAATGGATAGTATATGTATTTTTTTACCAATCCAAAATAGGGAGCTACTTTCCGCCCACCCTGTATATTATATATATATATATATATATATATATATTATATATATATATATATATATATATATATTATAATTCCTCTTATATAATTTTAATTTGATCCACGTCCCGCTCTTGTTCGAAAGCATTTTGTATGCAAACTCTATTCTCTGCCCATTTATATTCATTTTTGGAATCTTTTCATTTTGAATCGTTTCTTTCATGCGGAAAAATCATTCATAACAATAAAAATGGAAGTTACCCCCTCCCCACCCCACCCCTGCCAACTGCATGGAGCTAAAGACACGAAGTTTCGTGCCCACTGTGTACATGTGAGTAACGGATAGGAACATTTCATGAATAATTAGGTCCTCAAAGACTTATTAACTGAAGAACAATGAACTGGGAATAAACTTAATTTTCTCCAACTCTCTCTCTCTCTCTCTCTCTCTCTCTCTCTCTCTCTCTCTCTCTCAACCTTTTTCCGTACCTGCCTCTGGCAGGGAGGGAGCGGAGGGTGGGGAGAGAGCCTTCTACTTTTCTATCCAGTTTTCTACTACTGCTACGATAGTTGAAAGAAAAATAAACTTTTACAAAATTTTCCCTGGCACCCGTTGCCATTGGTACCTCCTCGGTATGGGCCGCAAGGCCTTTTGAGGTACTTCTTTTCCTTGTAACTCCTTGTAACTCTCTCTCTCTCTCTCCACCCGGTCTCGGGACTCCCTGCACCCGGTAAACAGTAATATCGTATCTGCTCATAAAATGTTGGGAATTGATCTAAACCTAAATAATAAAGTAGTGCAGCTACTCCTAGTATATAGACCACCTCACTACCCCGTGGATAAGGATATAAACTTGTATAACAAATTAAGCAGAATAGTGAATAATAAGATCAGTGTGATTTTTGGTGATTTTAATTGTGGTAATGTAAATTGGGAAAACAAAACAGCTGATGCTGAGTGCTCAAGACTGTTGGAATTTGCCGATGATAACTTATTAAGTCAATGGGTTGACGGGCCTACTAGGGGTAATAATAAACTAGACCTCGTATTCACGAACGAAGATGACCTAGTCTCTAACCTGACTATTGGTGAAAATTTAAGTAAGAGCGATCATAATTTGATTAGGTTTGACCTCAGGGTTCCAGTTAATACACGCGAAAAGACTCGTGAAAGACTGGATTTCTCGAGAGCAAATTTTGAAAACTTCCGAAGTAGTTTAGACACACTTGAAGTTCTAATAAGTGAGGATGTCAATGTCACCTGGAGCTCATATAGGGATCAATTTAGAATATTACAGAACACTTTTATACCCACTAAAATGGTTTCCTTGTCAACAAAGTCACCGAAATGGTTTAACAACGAAATTAGGAGGGCTATTACGGGAAGAAATAGAGCCTACAAACTACTTAAGTCACATTTCAACCACACTAATTCAGAAAACTATATAAACCTACGTAGGAGGTTAAGTCCTTAATTAGATCAGCCAAACGTGATGAAGAAGCTAGAGTTGCCTCACTCTGTAAAGTTAACCCTAAAGAATTTTTTGCCCATAGCAGAAAGCCAATTAAAAATTCTGTAGGCCCCTTAAAAGATAGAAATGGCGTACTGAAATTCGGTGATAAAGATATAGCTAATACGTTAAACAAGTTCTTCGTTACAGTCTTCACAGAGGAAGACAATAGAAGTGCCAAGTCCTCGGATTACATATGATGGTGACAATCCCGTAGAGACCATAAGTTTTACGAGAAATGAGGTACAGCAATTAATTGATAAGATGAATAAATACAAATCACCTGGTCCCGACTTATTTCTTCCAAGAGTATTAAAAGAGGTTAGCCAAAATGTTGTTGACGACTTAGTAACCATATTCAAACAATCAATCGAGTTAGGGAAAGTTCCAACCGACTGGAAGTTAGCAAATGTAACACCTATCTTTAAAAAGGGTGATAGGGAAAATCCTTGTAATTATCGCCCGATCAGTTTAACATCAGTTGTCGGCAAACTGTTGGAATCAATCATTACAAAACGTATTGTGTATCACCTTGAATCTAACAATCTAATTTTTTATTCTCAACATGGATTTAGGCGACATAGATCCTGTCTGACAAACCTGTTAGAATTTTTCCATAATATGCATACACTGTACGATGCAAGTAGGGCAATAGATATAGTGTATCTCGACTTTCAAAAAGCCTTTGACAAAGTCCCTCACGCTAGATTGATAGCTAAAGTCAAAGGACTAGGAATCACCGGGCTCGTTTCCAACTGGATTGAGGATTGGTTAAAAGATAGAAAGCAGAGAGTGGTAATAAATGGCGTGGCTTCGGAGTGGGCGCCTGTCGCCAGTGGTGTCCCACAGGGTTCCGTGCTGGGTCCTTTACTTTTTATCATCTATATTAACGATATAGACATCGGGCTTCTAAGTGCAATCTCCAAATTTGCAGACGATACGAAATTAGGAAGTAGTGTAGGTACTGAGGAGGGCGTAAGAACGCTTCAGAACGATCTTGACAGGTTGGGCGAATGGTCTGCTACTTGGCAGATGCCATTCAACTTGGACAAATGTAAGGTAATGCACATAGGTTATAAAAACCCAAAGACCGATTACTCTCTCTTGGGAAGGAACTTGACTGAGACCGATCTAGAGAAAGACTTGGGAGTCTACATCAGCAACGATCTGAAACCGTCGAAGCACTGCGCAGAAGTCGAAAAGAGGGCCTTAAAATTATTAGGTTATATTAAAAGACAATTCCAGTTTCGGAACAAGGAGACTGTAATGTCTCTTTATAATTCTCTAGTCAGACCTCAACTGGAATACTGTGCGCAGTTTTGGTCTCCATCCCTCAGGAAGGACATAGAAAGGTTAGAAAGAGTACAAGCAAGGGCTACAAAATTGATCCCTTCAATGAGAATGCAAAGCTACCAACGGAGATTGGAGCGCCTAAATCTGTTTAGCTTAGAGACGAGGAGGTTGCGGGGTCAGCTTATTCAAGTCTTCAAGATGCTCAAAGGAATAGACAGGGTAGATTACAGAAACTTATTCTCACTTAATGCCAATCCGACAAGAAATAATGGGTTTAAACTGGAACTAAAGACATTTAGGACCTCTGACTGCGGAAATTTGTTTTCCTATAAAATAGTTAATATCTGGAACCAACTTCCCTTAGAGGTTGTTGTTTCCAGTCAAAGTGTAAATGCGTTTAAAAATAGGCTAGACAAAGTACTGAATACTCTCATAGTTTAAGATTAAAACATAAGAAAACTCTGCAGGAGTTCGCTTGCACGGTGTCTCTGTGAGCAAGCTAAATATAGAGCTATTTATATATTCTCCACTTTCCTGTAAAATTTCCTTGGCTACTTTTCCAGGGTCAAGGTATTTTCTTCAACCTTTTTCCGTACCTGCCTCTGGCAGGGAGGGAGCGGAGGGTGGGGAGAGAGCCTTCTACTTTTCCATCCAGTTTTCTACTACTGCTAGGATAGTTGAAAGAAAAATAAACTTTTAATAACAGGAACCTCCCAGAGTGGACCGAAAGGTCTTTGAGGCTTCCTCTTGTCCTTGTAACTCCTTGTAACTCCTTGTAACTCTCTCTCTCTCTCTCTGTTTGAGTAAAAGTACTTTTAAACTAAAATTACTTCGTGTTTTACACCACAATCAGTATAAGATCAATGCCCGGGAGACGGGAGTGCATGAGGTGTCAAAGCAACGGGGCCCGGAGTCAAAAGTAGCAAAGTAGCACCAGACCCCGCAATTCCCGTGACCCGACAATTCAGCGCAGGACAATTCAGCGCAAAGACAATTCAGCGCGAAAATACCAACAAAGAAGAAGAAAGAACAAATCCAGAGGGAAGAGAGGCTTGCAACTGTTAGGTTAGGTTAGGTTAGGTTAGGTTTCTAGTTTTTGAAATAAAATCTTAATTTTAACAATTCTAACAAATTTTGTTTTTTTAAATAAAATTTTAATAATTATACTCCTTTGAATTTTATCTCCGATTTGTCACTCCTTTGAAATGTCACTCCTTTGAAATGTCACTCCTTTGAAATGTCACTCCTTTGAAATGTCACTCCTTTGAAATGTCACTCCTTTGAAATGTCACTCCTTTGAAATGTCACTCCTTTGAAATGTCACTCCTTTGAAATGTCACTCCTTTGAAATGTCACTCCTTTGAAATGTCACTCCTTTGAAATGTCACTCCTTTGAAATGTCACTCCTTTGAAATGTCACTCCTTTGAAATGTCACTCCTTTGAAATGTCACTCCTTTGAAATGTCACTCCTTTGAAATGTCACTCCTTTGAAATGTCACTCCTTTGAAATGTCACTCCTTTGAAATGTCACTCCTTTGAAATGTCACTCCTTCGATACAGACCCAATTTAGCATATATATAAATATACAAATTTTTCTCTTTTTTATTTATTGCGATTTATTTTTATTATTTTTAACTAAACTTTTAACTGTACTGACTTGCGCTGAATTGTCGGCGCTGAATTGTCTTGCGCTGAATTGTCTTTGCGCTGAATTGTCGGCGCTGAATTGTCCTGCGCTGAATTGTCGGTGCTCCCGCAATTCCTCTCCTGGGTCTTGGTCAAGATAATGACTAATTAATGAAACCGGGCTAACGTTATTTTCTCAATGTGACATTTCATCAACACGTTAGTCGGAGCTATTGAAGAATAGGGACCCCAGCCTTCTTTAGTTAGGCTTATAAGGCTAACTAACGAAAATATCACGACCTAACCTAACCAATCGTTAGGTTAACTGTACGCCCTTGACGATTGGTTAGGTTAGGTCATGATATTTTCGTTAGTTAGCCTTATAAAGCTAACTAAAGAAGGCTGGGGGTCCCTATTCTTCAATAGCTCCCGTTAGTCTTGATTAGATTAAGTTAGGTTATAATGTTTCGTCGACCGTTGGGTTGCCATGGATATCCTTGACTGTAGTTTTGAATTAGATTATAAGTTAGATTATAAATTAGATTATAAATTAAAAAATTATAATTTATGCAGCGATGACCCTTTGACTCCTGACTTTTGCGCAAAAGTCAGGAGTAGGAGTCAAAGGGTCATCGCTGCAAAAATTTAAAATTTTTTAACTAAATATATAATTATAAATTTTTTAACTAAAAATTATAAATCTTTTAACTAAAAATTATATATATTTTTTTAACTAAAAACGTACTTTTTTATTTAAAAATAGTGACGGCCAAAGAACGGAAAAAATCCATTCTCGCTGGCTCTTTTGACTCCTGACTTTTGCGCCACTCTATATTCTCCTTTTTAAGATTTTCATCATTCGAATGCTCACTTCATGAATTTTCCTTTCCAAGCATCAAAGAACGACACGAAGGGATCAAACTACGAAAAATAGATGGTGTCCACAAAAGAATCGTACAAATTTAGATTATATTAAATGGAATTTGTACGATTCTTTTGTAGACACCCTGTATATCGCTAAAAGTGAGAAGAGAAGGTTCACTATGACGAGACATCTTTCATTCTACAGTACGTTCTACGAGTGAATGACTTATTAGAGAAGTGCCACAGAGCCAAACCGTGAAACCAGAGATGTGTCACAGAGCCAAACACTCGTTTGAACATTCGGAGAAAGAAATGGAAATGAAAATGAAATGAAAATGAAATGAAAATGAAATGAAAATAAAGAATAATAAGTATTATTATTATTATTATAATATATATGAGGCAGGATGTTGAAGAGGGGTCGACCGCAGTTCGGTCCTGAACCGTTGTTCAAAACCAGCATAAAGTAGAATATACTCGTGTGTGTGTATATATATATAATGCAAACCCACAAGGAAAAAGAAAAAAATACTTCAAGACCTTTCATGTATTCAGGAATACACCTTGTCAGGGTGAATACATGAAAGGTTTTGGAATAATTTTTTCTTTTCCCTTGTGGGTTTGCATCATTCATTCATTTCACGTGTTTAATTGTGAAATTCACCCCATATATATATAATATATATATATATATATATATATATATTACACACACCCTGAGTAGCTTAGTGGTTAAGACAAGACGCTGGGCTGCTGGTGGGGCATGGTTCGGATTCCACGTTAAACTGTAGGTCTAAGGTGGAGTGACATGTTTGAGCTTCGTCAGAATGAACAATTCGGGCAAAAGCCAAACCAAGGTTACATATATATATATATATATAATATATATATATATATATATATATATATATATATATATATATATAGGGTGAACCAAATGTAGGTGGACAGTAAATGATAACGTTTATTTTGAGAATACATATTTAATTTTTTTGTATACTATAATACAAAATAAAATGTAAATAAATTTAGTTATAATATTTAATATAGTATATATATATATATATGTGTGTGTGTGTGTGTGTGTGTGCGCGCGCGCGCGTTTCATTAGAGTGTAATTTGAAGTTGTCGCTTATTTCGTTTTAGGGAAGTTACTCGAAACGATCTTTATATGTATTTTCACGTTTAACGTTAGAGATAAAAACTATTCAACTTAAATGTATGAAATTTGGCAGGCAGAGAGAAGAGGAATTAATCTATAAACAGATGAATTTTTGATCAGCTAATCCTCATAGGAACGGTGTTATGGTGAGTTGAACATAACATTTTTAAAAATACATTATTTTGAAAAATGTGAGTGGGGCATATTAGCCTCCGAAATTATAAAGTATGTTATATGACAGTTTTATGTTCTTTAATATAATACAGGGTGGCGCAAAAGTCAGGAACCATCGACACATTTTATTAAATTATAATAAATGTTCGAATTGGTGGCCTTACACTTTGAGACACTTTCTGATGCGTTGAATGCATGATGTTTGAACATTCCTTAACACATTGGTACTGATTTTGGCACACTCAGATGTGATGTTATCCTTTAGAGCAGGGATTCCCAAAGTTGTCTGTGCAGACCCCCAGGGGTCTGTAGGAAGCTTCCAGGGGGTTTCTAAGCTTTTGGAAAAATAGTAACATTAACTATATTAAAATAAATTTCCATTTCACACTAGACATTCGGTAAGTGTTTATTAAACTGGTTTAATGAGCGTAGAATGTTTAATTTTACATTAATTTAAAAGCTATCTATGTTTATGAAATATACTATAGTTTGTAACTGAATTCATAATTTTTTTTGTGGGGGGTCTATGTCCGTACGGAATTAATATTTAGGGGTCCTTGGTGGTAAAAGTTTGGGAACCCCTGCTTTAGAGAACGTATGGTTCTGGGTCGATCAGCATAGACTACCGACTTGAGATGGCCGCACAAGAAAAAGTCAAAAGGCGTGAGGTCTGGAGACCTAGGTGGCCATTCGACGGGCCCTCGCCGTCCGATCCACTTGCTTGGGAGTGTTTCATCTAAAGAGCTCCAGACGATGGTTGCGAAATGTGGTGGTGCACCATTCTGTTGAAACCACATCGCCCGTTCTGCCACTGGCCAATGGAATGTCGTCGAGTATAGGCATTAGATATGTTTCACCTGTTACATTGCCGTCGAAAAAGTACGGACCAATTAACCGATTCCCCCAGAGCGCAGCCCACACCATAATTCGTGGATCGAATTGCACATGTCCTTCCTCCATCCAGTGGGGGTTCTCATTGGCCCAATAGCGTGCATTATGCCTATTGACACGACCGCTGAGGTGAAATATCGCTTCGTCGCTGAACATGATCCTTCATCGAAGCTGTTGATGTTGTAGAAACCACTGGCAGAACTCTACACGACGGTCTGTGTCGTCACCGTGCAGGTCTTGAACGAGTTGGACTGTGTAGGGGTGGAAACGATTTGTTGTAAGAATTCGTTGAATGGATCTTCCTTAAGGACTTCCTTAAGGACTTACGTGGGCTGTTTTCGAGGTGATTGAGTATCGTTAGTGATGTTGCTGCATCGGTTGAACTTTTTGGCCGGCCACTACGCAGCCGATCATGAACACTTCCCGTTTCTTTGAAGCGAGTGAACAGTTTTCCAACTGATGCCTGAATAAGTGGCGGCCTCTCAGGGTGTTTGTCATTAAAAGCAGTAGCAACTGATCGGTGTGTGTCACCACGCCTTGCACACATTAAAACTATCTCCACCCATTCATCTATTGTCAATTTCTGTGCCATAGGTTCAACAACAAATTTGAAAAGAACAAAACACATTAAAACACAATTAAAATGTGCCTATGGTTCCTGATTTTTACGCCACCCTGTATAACATTAAAATAACCTTCACCAGTGAATTTTTTCTCAAATTTCTATTTAAGTCGAAAAATCGAGAATTAAGCATTAAGCAGACTGATCTAGGAAATTCCCAAAACAAAAATTATCAAAGGTATGATCATACAATTTTTCTCATAGAGAGAGCTATTGATTCTCTACATAATAGAGAATTTCAAAGAATTTTAAAATTTATAATCATTTAAAGTTTCAAGAGTACTCAGCCTTTATAAAATAATATTTTTAATTTATTGTACGAGGGCCACTCAATATATTTTGCCCCATCTTTTTTTTTTCTTTCCAAGTTTCCTTGTAAGTTCCAGAAATTTTGTACACAAGTAGTTGCATATCTTTTTTACAAGTTTTTATCTTTCTACATAGTCTCCATCCTTTTCTACGACTTTCCTCCACCTCGAAACAAGGGCCTTTATTCCCTGCTGGTAAAAGTCCGCTGGGTTCCGCTGGAGCCACCACTTAACCTCCTCAACAACCTCATCGTCACTCTGAAACTTTCTTCCACGAATAGCATCCTTCATTGGCACAAACAAATGGAAGTCTGAATGTGCCAGATCCGGGCTGTATGGAGGGTGGGGTAACACAGTCAAGCGCATTTTTGTGATGGCCTCTCTTGTTTGCAAACTTTTGTGTGGTCTTGCGTTATCGTGCAAAAGAAGGACGTCTTCCAGTTTTCTCTGCGGTCGAACTCACTTTATACGTCTCTGGAGTCTCTGTAGGGTAGCAATATATGCCTCTGAGTTGATTGTTTGTCCTTTCTTCATAATGTCTACCAGAATCACCCCTTTCATGTCCCAGAAGATGGTGGCCATAACCTTTCCTGCAGAGGGAGCCATTTTGAACTTTTTCTTGCGTGGGGAGTCTGCGTGATGCCACTCCATGGATTAGCGTTTTGTTTCAGGTTCAAAGTAGTGTACCCAAGTCTCATCCCCAGTCACAATTCGTGAAAGGAAGTCATCCCCTTCTGTCTCGTATCGAGCCAATGACTCAGAAGCAATTTCTTTTATTTGGGTTTTGTGATCTTCAGTCAGTTGGCGAGGAACAAACCGTGAACACACTTTTGAGTATCCCAGTTGCTGAATTATCGTATTCGCACTTCCTTCACCAATTCCTAGCTCCAGTGATAGCTCCTTGTTATGTGACGCGCCGATTTGATCGAATGATGCTGTTAGTACGTTGCACAGTGTAAGATGTCAACCGATGCCGGGCGACTGTTGCGTGGCTCATCATCGAGGGTGGCTCTCCCTCTCTCCGATGATCTCACGCGTTTAGACCAGCGTCCAACTGTGCTTCGACGAACAGCAGCATCTCCGTAAACGTTTTGTAGACGTTTGTGAATATTTCCAACTGTTTCCTTCTCTGCGGTTAAGAACTCGATAACAGCTCTCTGTTTACGACGCACATAACTGTCAGACGCCATTTTCGAAACTGTGTTAACCATCGGTTTTATACAAGGGCGTTTAAAAGCAGTTTTATACAAGGAGGGGAAGTTCAAGCTGAAAAAAATCTGGTTATGTGAAGCGCAGAAAGTTCAAACTTACGGCCCAAAAGACATTTCAGCCCCATGGCCTATTATTTAGCTATGAAAAAAAGGGTGGGGTAAAATATATTGAGTGCCCTTAGTATTTTGTGCGAATTTCAAGACCTTTCAAATTATTTGTATATCGGCCATGTGACTTAATTTTTCAATTGTCTTTAAACTTTTTTTTTCAGAAGTTCTAATGTAAACAAAATTCGTGATTTAAGCCAAAAATGATCCGATGAAAAACGAAGCCTCTAACCTTGACGAAAATTAAAGGAAGAATAACAAAAATACTAATAATGATAAAAAAAAAAAAATGAACCAAAAGAATTACATGCGTTAATTAAAAGCAGAATTCAGTCGTATCCTTTCCAACTGGAAGCGCAATTTTTGTCCGAGATGATGCAGTAATCTACAGGGTGGGCCGTAAGTTTCCATACATAGGAAAAATAAACATTTTTTTATGGACAACCATTTTTATTTATATAATATGCTCTACATGGTTGCCATTGTTTTGAAAACACATTTCAATACGTGTTCCCCACTGTTGATGAACACGCATTAGCACAGTTGACGTTATGCTTGTAATGGCGTTGGTGATACGTTCCTTTAGATGATTTATGTCTCGTATCTTTTCCTGATACACCATGGCCTTCAAGTGCCCCCAAAGATAGAAATCAAGGGGGGTGAGATCTGGGGATTGGGAGGCCACTCCACAGGACCACGCCGACCAATCCAAGCATCCGGAACTGCTGATCCAAATACCGACGCACGTGAAGACCATAATGAGGTGGAGCTCCATCTTGCTGGAAGTAAACTGGGAAGTTACCTTCCTCGTTTAGCAGGGATGGGAAAATCTCTTCTTGCAACATGTTAAGATACCTTTCGGCATTAAGATTTCCACTGACAAAAATTGGTCCAATAATTCTGTCACCCCATATCCCCCACACCATCACTTTACCGGCACCTTGCATCTTCGTCGGACTCAGCCAGTTAGGGTTAGCATTACTCCAATAACGTATGTTTTGCCGATTAACCTCTCCATTGACGTAAAAATTTGCTTCATCAGTAAACAAGATCTTACAAACGCATATTCTTAGGGTATCTGAAACATAAAAACAAACGTTTAAATTTTCTTATGTATGGAAACTTACGGCCCACCCTGTACATATATTCAAAAAAGAAAGGAATCAGCCGGTTCGGATAAAGTCCGGAGATCTGTGTTGTGGTAAAATTCCCCCGTTTCATGAAGATCCTATGAAAAGCAAAGCCTCTAGCCGTGATCAAAGAACGGAAGAAAAAGAATAATAATTTGAGCGAATACAATTAGATTTGTACTTCGCAGAAATCTAAATAATAAAGTATACAAGTATTCGCATCACACTACACGTTACTCGTAGTCTCAAGCTCTCGGCTCGCGTCTGCCCGAAGTTGCTGGGTGCCTGGTTTCAATTATACCCGTGTAGCTTAAGAAATACAGCGTTATTCGCATCTTCCCTCGAGTATTCAAAAAAAAATTTGAGCAAAAAGGTTTTGCTCAGGGATTGTTTGAATTTATTTTAGTCAAGGCTAGATGATTCGCTTTCGAACGGATCATTAAGAAACTTCCTGGAAAAATTACTCCTACATTTATCTTTTGAATTTACTCTAACCACTTGAAACGCTCTTTTTATAATATCCCATCAAAGTCTAAAATATTTGCTTACGAAACTTTAAAAAGGAAAAGTAAAATCTTGAAATCTGTTCCCAAAAGATTTTAGGCGTCGACAAAATTAAAATCGTCAAAAATTAATAAACTGAATAAATTCTACCTTAAAAATAGGTTATTGGAGGAGGTACTGGAGGCTTAATGCCCATTTCTATTACCTCTCCACTACGGAAATAAATTTCTGGGAAATCATTCATTCTTTTTTAATTTTAACGGACAAATAGGATCCTCCAGGAGATATTCGAGGCCTAATTCTCCTTATGCCCTTTTTGATAAGCTCACCCCTGCGGAAAAAAATTCGACGAAAATCGCTAAAATTTATCAATTTTATCGTACAAATTGGTTCCTGTGGAAAGTATTTGAGGCCTAAATGACCTTTTTTAACGATCTCCCCCTGCGGAAATAAATTTGTCGAAATTTGTTAAACAAGAAACTTTATCACAAAATTGGATTTGTGCGGAAGTCCTTTCGAGCTGAATACCGTTTCCTTTGATAAGTACAGGATTAAGTAAAATTAGTGAAACAGAAATCTCCACGATTTTAGCTTGCAGCAAAAACAATTTCAAATATAAATTTGGAGGATTCATCATTAGGTATCTTTTAACCCGATGTAATATTAATGACAGATCGAGCCTGGAGGCGCGCAAAGCGTGACCCAGAACCCCACCCCTGGAATGACGACCGAAGGGAACCCCGTCTAGTTGACCTATATTCTTATTTCGCCGTTAATTTGTATAATACCGCTTTATCAAACGCAACGTTATCAGTGTATTCTGCCGTACGTGGAGGAAATCCTATTCTCAACTTGTGACAACCTAAATGAAAACGGAAACGGAAAGCCGGAAATAAACCAGAATCAGCTTCCACTTCCGTCATCCCGACACTTTCGAAGCTTTAAAATGCTATTCGCAATACGATCATGAAATACTATATTACAATTATTTCAACCAGAATATATATCTGTGACCAGAATATATCTGTCCACAATATATATCTGCATACATAAAGTAAAGATTCTGTGACCAGAATATATATCTGCATAGATAAAACAAAGATTCTGAATGGAATATAAGATGCGTGCATAACATTTGGACAGAATATAACTGAGTTCGTGGCAATAAACTTTGTAGCCGAGTAAACATAGATGTGTGGTTGAGAGCTTGACGGAAGAACGAACAAATGAAACCAAACAATTGCGACCTCTCTTTCATAAAACCACTCATGAATAACAAGTCATAAATCTTAAAACCGTCGCATATTCGACACTTTCATTAAACGCTCTAAACGAGAAACACAATTTTCATGTGGCTCAAATTGGCAAATATTTGACATACCACCCACCCACACCCACACACACATTATATATATATATCGGGTGGTCCGAAAAAAATGACGCATTTTTTAAAAATTAATATCTCAGTAACCCCCTTCCTTATCATGACAATTTTATATGCAAGATACTTTCAAACTTCTTTTTTTGAATGCAAGAAACGGAATTCTGATATCTTTATAGTTTTCTCGCAATTAGCAAAAGTAACAACATGGGTCAAAAAAACAAAAATCGCAATATAATATCCGTTTTTTATACGAATCATTTTTATACGATATCATGCGATATTTTTGCAAGTTATTACAAAACTCTACAGGAATGAACAAGTCAAATTGTGGATATTTTTGGAGGATTCATCATTAGGTATCTTTTAACCCGATGTAATATTAATGA